>CAKAIZ010000407.1:0-25462 GCA_916610145.1 Eristalis arbustorum | reverse complement strand
CATTATATGTATAATTGTCGAATTGATGACTACCGGAATTGGAACCAGTCTGTATAGCTCAAGATCTATAGAATTTATCAGTGGTAATTTTATTTGAAATATCACATGGTTATTTGTTACTTGTCCAGCAGTTATCATAACTCTGTAAAGTTCCAGTATGTTGTTAGTGCTTACTGGAAGACGGTATATAGGTGATAAACTATTCTTTATCACAATGGCTTGTTGCTTCATCTGTTGTGGAGAAATTATTGAATGACTTAATTTTCCTTGTCGGATATCTGACAGGGCGTTTGTTATTGCTGCTTGAGTGCGTTGAACATTTGATATAAGCAGCGTGATATATTAAAGACCATGAGGAAAAGAGTTGTTGAATCTTGAGTTGATATGATTCTTCCGTGTTGTTGTTAATTCGGTTAATCACTTCATTCAGTTGGGTTTGTAATATCCTATGTCGTCGATCCTGTGTTTCTTGATTCTGCTTCATAATGTTTATTGTTGACTCTACAATTGATGTGTGATTCTTAGAGAGTGCCAGGAGGTAGTCTTCATTGGTTTGTATCTTTCTTATGGTTTCAGACATCTCTTCCGCATACTGAGAATCCAGAGTTCCAAACAAGGCATTTGCCATGTTACCAATTAAGTTAAATGCTCCTCTTTTCGACCGACGTGAGTTCGTATTCATAAAGGTAATGCTATCTTCGTATAATTCATCATGAGTGCGTTGAATGGAATTGGTTAATTGAGTACATAACGTTTTTTGCCGTAATATTTTATAGAGGTGTTGCAATACTCTAGTGCTATTCTCAATTGCCTTTAATTCGCTCCAGTATGAGCTGAGATTATAGTATATAACCAAGTTCCATGTATGAGTTACTAAATGCGATGTTCCAATATTGTCGAAATAAATTCCTGGTTGAGAATCAAATGTGGTGATATTAATTCCACTTGAATTAATTGTAGCTGCCATTGTGCAAGCGATGAAAAAAGTGACTAATGCAGTACCAAGGGACATAGCCTTTTTTCGTTTACGTGGTGTGGGGAAGTCATCGTGGGGTTTGTTGTCTAACGATAGCCTATCTGTATCGTCCACGACATCGTTTTGACGTTTCAAATGGTCAGATGAAGTTGCATCATTAGTTGGATCCAATTGCTGGTGTATTGGGAGCGGTGCTAACCGATGTATGGCCCGACGGAACAGATGTTTGCACATCTGCCACTCTGACTAAACCATCTTGTCCCTTTATGGCGTTAATTATTCTGCCTAACGGCCACTTCAAGCTTGGTTGATTATCCTCTTTCATTATGACCATCATTCCTGGTTCTACGTTGTGACATCTTTCTTTCCATTTATACCTGTGCTGCAATTGATTTAAATATTCATTTGACCAACGACGCCAGAACTCATTTTTGACATGCGCGACGAGCTTCCATCGAGTGAGAATTGAAGATTTTTGAGGTGTCGCATCACGATCAATATTGCTAATGATTGGCTGTCCAATGAGGAAGTGTCCTGGGGTAAGAGCTGCAAAATCATTTGGCGATGATGACATAGGTGTTTTAGGTCGGGAATTTAGTATAGCCTCGACTTCAGTTACAGCTGTCTCCAGTTCTTCATAAGTTAACGATGCTGATGCCAATGTGTGTTGTAAGAGATGCTTAGCAGACTTGACTGCAGCTTCCCACAGGCCCCCGAAATGTGGTGATCTTGGAGGAATGAAATTAAAATCGCACCCCTTCCTTGTGCATGATGCTGTTATTTTCTCTCTATCCTTTGCTGAATCAAAAATTTGTTTGAGCTCTGATAGTTGATTTTTGGCTCCCACGAAGTTGGTAGCGTTATCGCAGTATATGTTATTGCAATGGCCCCTTCTTGCCATGAACCTCTTCAGTGCGCCAATAAATCCTTCTGAAGTCAAATCGGTTACCAGTTCGAGATGACAAGCCTTTGTTGCGAAACAGCAAAACACTGATATATATGTTTTTTGAGGACGTTTTCCTCTTAGCTTATAATTCAATTCAATTCAATTAAATTTATTATTATAATTAAAGTTTACATGGTACAATAAGACATACGTCTTTTATAGTACTAAGTTATAACAATTCAGTAGGTATAATTAATTATATAATTAAAAAGTTAAGTAGTCTAATGAGATGGAAAGAAAGGAAAACGGGAGAAGGGGATGGGGATTTAGGAAAGGAATGAAAAGTAGGAAAGAACAGTAAGTTTAAAGCGTCTGGCGTTACTGATATTTCGTATCGTTAACGGTAGAGAATTCCAAAGTTTGATGGCATTTATGTAAAAAAGGCGTGATGAATTTGTAAAGCGATGACGAGATGGTATTAGAGCATGTGTTCTGACAGATCGAGCAAAATTAATTTTCTTGAACAGATACCCGGAAGTCTTATTTACTATGATATTATGCAAGAATATTAGGTTTCTAGCATCCATGTAGTAGACTAGAGAAGTTCCGAGTAAGCATTTTGTATATTGAGATACATGATCAAATTTGCGTAAGCCGTAAACATACCTGATAGCATCATTAAATGCTACCTGTAGCTTTCGTTGGGATAAAGAGTCAACCCTACTATAGACAACTTCAGCATAAGTTATCAATGGTAGGATGAGGGTGGTAACAAGCTTCCTTCTAGTATCCATAGGAGTGTAACTTGAGGTTAACCACAACTTCCGCAGGCATCCATAGATACGTCTGATAACATTATTAGTGTGGTCATATCGTGACAATTTGCTGTTAATAATATAACCTAGACTAGTCACCCTATTAACTATTTCAAGTTTTTCTCCAGAAAGTACGATATGCGGCAGGGAGTGGAAAGACATTGAGGAGTTTGAAATAGGAATTACCTGTGTTCTTTGGATTTAAACTTAATCGATTGGTTGTAGCCCAACTATAGATATTGGCGAGCTCATGATTCATAAGATTTATCAAATCTCCTATATTGCTAGGCATTTTGGCTGAGTACAGTTGAACATCATCAGCATAAAGATGGACAGTGGAATTCTTACACACAGAAGGAAGATCATTAATGAACATGGAAAACAGGATAGGGCCCAGAATTGAACCTTGTGGTACGCCTTGGTTAACTGGTAAGAGTGAAGAAAAATTGTCAGAGTTAGCAACAACTCTTTGAAATCTGTCAGAAAGAAAGCTGTAAACTAGACTCACTGCAGTGTCACTAAAAAAGAAGAGATTTCTTAGCTTCCAGCAAAGTATCTTGTGATTCACTTTGTCAAAAGCCTTCGAGAAGTCAAGTAGACATAGAAGTGTGACCTGTCTCTTATCAAAATTCTGCCTGATGTCTTCCAGGATGTTTACCATAGCAGTGGAAGTACTGTGATTAGCTCTGAAACCAGACTGAGCTTCGTAAAGCAGGTTGTTAAGACACAGGTGTTTTAGAAGCTGTTTCGCCATGATTTTCTCTAAGACTTTTGATAAACACGGAAGGATGCTGATAGGTCTAAAATCTGAAGGGGAAGTTGGATTTGATCGTTTTGCGACCGTTATAACACGGCCCACTTTCCATGGTCGAGGAAATGTAGATGTGGTAACACAATGGTTTATGATATGGGTTAGGTGGGATACTATGAAAGGTAAGATAAGCTTAATAAATTTCATAGGTACTCCATCCTCCCCAATAGCGTTTGATTTAATTTCTCTAATTGAATTTATTACTTCAATTTCGCTGACGGTTTCCACTACAAATTGTCTATGGCTCGAATAAGAAGGTTCTTCATAAAAATTGAAACCACACTCCTCCGATTGACTTTCAAGAAAGAATTTGTTCAGAATATCGGGGTCAACATCACATTTATCATTTAGTTTGCTGTCGGAAACTCCAATGTTACGTAGATTATTCAACAGTTTCTTTGGTGGAAGTGAGGTGTTTAATTTGGAGGCATAAAAATTCTTTTTGGCATTTCATACAACAACAGTCGATCTATTGCGCATTACCTTGTAGGCGTGCCAATTTACGTCAGAAGGACTTTTTTTCCATTTACTGTACAGTCGGTTTCGTACTTTTATAGTGTTCATAACTTCAGCTGTGAACCAAGGACAGCAATTGTTCCGAATATTGACAGTCTTTAAGGGTACAAATTGATCAAAGAGATCTATAATTATATTTTGAAAACTGTTAAGCTTATCATCAGTGTCTGAACGCGATCGACAATGCATCCAAAGGGCTTGGAGAGCTGCTGATTGGAGGGCATCAATATTAACAGATTTATAATCCCTATAGGAAAAAGTTAAAGGAACAGCTGAATGGTCGAGCTTTAAGTTGTAAGTACAGAAGATGAGGTCATGATCGGAAATATAGTTAATAGAAATCTGATCGAATAGAAGAACCGACGATGGGTTAGACACTAACATCAGATCGAGAAGACTTGGGTTGTTACCTTTAGCAAACCGAGTGGGGTACGTTGTGTTGTAGATTTGAAGTCCAAGGGAATGGACAGAATCTCTTATATGAAAAGCCCGTGCATCTTCTTTAAGTAAATCAGCATTAAAGTCACCACTAACAATAACGTGTTCATATTGAGCAGAAAATTCACCAAGACTAACAAAGAAGGGTTGGATAGAGCAACTGCGGTCAGGGGCGTAAGCACAAGCAACTAGACATTTGGTTGAACCATCGTATAACTCGGCAATTAAAAATTCAAAATCTGAATCAGTCGTTGTGCAAATGATCTTACATTTTAGTGAAGATCTACAATAAAGAGCTATACCTCCACCTCTAGTAAGGGTTACTCTGTGGTTTCTATAAATTGTAAAATTATTCATGCTGTACAGCACATCAGAAATATTCCTCTTCAACCAAGTCTCACAAACTAGAATAACATCTACACAGGAGCTAGAAAAAATATATTTCAAGTAGTCTAATTTGTATTGATTTAGGCTACGAGCATTAAGAAAACATACTCTAAGACCATCCCGTACATTGGAAAAAATATTTATCATGGTATGTACAAATTCTTCATCCATACTGTATAAATTAAATAAATAATGCCTCAGAGAACAGAGAGTACAGGAGATAGGAAAAGGAGAAGGTGAGAGAAGAGAATTTGAACAGTAACAATAAAATAGTGAGTGAATACAATAGACAACAAACAAAAAAATAATCATGCAGAAGTCGCAGCAACATTAGCATCAGCATCAGCAGTATCATCAACATTTAAGGAGCGTAGATCATCAGAGGTCTTGATGGCAAAACTTCGTCCGTTAATGCTCTCCTTACAATACACGATTCCCGATTTGGTATACACTGAGGATAGTTTTTTCTTTTTCTTTAGAAGAAGAGCAGATTGTAGAAGAGAACGAGAGAGTTTGGTGAGACTCTCGTTTAAGTAACAGTTGCCATTTAGAGCAATGCCAACATCACTTAATCTCAAAACTCTTTTTGCTCTGCGGTATTTAGCAGCAGCGATGAGAATACCATTTCTTTCATACGAAGAGTTAAATTTTAAGACAATCAAAGGTGGTTTTATGTCTGATGTATTTTTGTTGTTGGCGTTGCGCTCTTTCGTACGAAAAATATGAATAGGTGAGGGCGCATCACATTGTAATGTCTCACAGAGTTCGTTGAAGAGTAGTGTGAGGTTTTCATTGGGAAGGACTGGTACACCAGCGAGCACAGCATCACGAGAGACTTCTTTTCGTTCAATGACACTTACTTGTTGTCTAAGAGCAATGACCTCTGCACTAAGTCTCTGAGAGGCAGAAGAGGTGTTATCTTCAAGTTTCTTTACCCGGGCGTCTATGTCCAGAAATGCAGTGTTGAGACTTTCAAACTTTTTTTTTTCGATAATGTGTGTAGATTGGTCCACAAAAATCAATGCCTGTGTTTACAAATGGTCGTGCTGGTTGAATCCTGTCAGCCGGAAGATTTCCCATCATTTGTGATAACAGTTTCGGTCTTGATCTTGAGCAAAACACACAACCGTGAACGATAGATCGAGCAATCGTTTTGTCCTTGATAGGCCAATATCTTTGTCGAGCAAGAGATAGTGTAGTTTCTGGTCCACCATGCTTGTTTTCCTGATGAACTTCCATTAGCAACAGCTTCGTGAATTGATGCGAGTAGGGTAACAGTATTGGATGCTTGGCGTCATACTGTAATGCCGATGATTCCAATCTTCCACCAACGCGAATGATTCCATCCTGATCGAGAAATGGTGTAAGACTTGTTAGTGGACTCTTCTTTGATACTTCGTTGTATTTTTGGAGATGAATTATGTCATTCTTAAATTCGACACTCTGCATCAATGGAAGCACAACCTTCCGAGCTTGGTCGAGTTCGCTACTCTTTAGAATAACATCATGGGCGTTATCCTTGTGAGTAGTGCCTTGGCTGCGCAAAGCTCTAATCGTGGAATGGTGCACTGATGCGATAACTTGGTTCTCTTGGCAGGAGCTATTCTGGATTTGGCACATAATAAACGCACAACAACTGTATTACTCTTGTCCTGTGATCGAACGTCCGTTACTGCTCCATAAGCTTTCTCCGAGGCATCAGCGAATACGTGAAATTGCACATCCTTAGGAATTTTGTGAGCAAAAATGTGCCTGGGTATTTTAATGTTGTTAAGACCTCTTAGACCTTCTCTGTATTTTAGCCACGTTGTTGGCATTTCTTGTGGAAGTGCTGCATCCCAATAGTATTTTAGTTCCCATAGCTGTTGTAAAAATATTTTAGCCGTAACAACAATTGGGGCTATTAGTCCGAGAGGATCGAACAAATGAGCAATATCTGAGTAAGCCGATCGTTTTGTAATACGTTCTTTTCCGACCCATGATGATTTAATGCAAAGATCGTCAGATTTTGGTAGCCAAGTCATTCCAACTGTTTTAACGTGTTCTTCGATGCTGGTGTCGAAATTCAGTTCTGTTTCGCGATCGTTTATTGGAATGTCTCGGATGAGTGATTCATGGTTGGCGCACCACTTTCGAAGCCTAAACCCGGCTGTTTGCAATAATGATTGCAATTGCTCCTGAGTGGCTAGGCATTCACTTAAACTGTCCGACCCAGACATTACATCGTCAACGTAGAAATTCTTTTTTATTGCTCTTGAAGCTAACGGGAATCGGTTCTGATGGTCTTCTGCTAATTGTTGAAGACACTTTATAGCAAGATATGGTGCAGAAGTTGTTCCGTAAGTGACAGTTTTGAGCTTAAAACACTTGAGTGGTTCATTGGGACTGCTTCTCCACCATATGAGTTGGTATTTGGTGTCTTCATCGTGAATCAATATTTGCCTATACATTTTTTCAATGTCTGCAGTAAAAACGTACCTCGGCATACGGAATCTTAAAAGAACCGAAAACACATCATCTTGGATAGTAGGACCAGTTGATAAGATGTTATTTAGTGAGAGGTTAGATGACGTTTTTGCTGAACCGTCAAAGACTACCCTGAGCTTAGTTGTGCTGCTATCCGCCTTGGTTACACAATGATGTGGCAAGAAGTAGTATGGCTTATCTAGTTGTTGGTAATTTACTTCTTCCATGTGTCCAAGCTGTCGGTACTCCTTCATGAATCCAACGTATTTTTCCTTGAGTCCTATTGATTTAGCAAGTCGGCGTTCAAGTGACATGAATCCTTGAAAGGCCATATCTTTTGACTCTCCCAAAATGGTTGGTTCCTCCTTGAATGGGAGTCTCACCACAAATCGTCCATCGTTGTTCCTTGACAGAGTCTGCTTGAAATGAAACTCACATTGATTTTCGGAGGCTGTAAGGCGCCTCTCATTAGATGATGGTTCATCTAATCGCCAGAATCTTTCAATTTGATGTTCGAGTTCTTCATCTGCACTGCAAATTCCACATAATGTTTTTAGGTTGTTATTGTCATCTGTCCTTCCAGCAACTGTCCATCCAAAGACTGTGTTTTGCAACGTGGGCATAGATGTTCCCAATTTGATCTGCCCCACTGAGAGAAGCGAATGATACAGCTCAGCTCCAATGAGGACATCGATTGAACCAGGTTCATTAAATGTTGGATCTGCAAGTGGAATGTTGTGTGGAATTGTCCAGGATGACGTATTAAATGGTTTGCTGGGTTGTCTTGATATTATTGTTGGCAGCACATGGGCCTCCATCCTTATGGAAAATGCGTTGATGCGAGATCCTAATTGAATATTTACTCTTCTTTTTGCCTGTTGAGTTTCTCGACCAATTCCTGGGTATGCATTATTTGTGCGATTGGTGTTAAGCCAAGCTTCTTCATTGTTTTTTCCGTGATGAAGTTTAATTGTGATCCAGAATCCAATAAAGCCTTGCATTCGATGGTCTTGCCATACTGGTTGGACAAGCGGACAAGAGCAGTAGGGAGGAAAACATAACCTTGACTTCGATAGTTCCCTTGTGCTGCTAAAGAAGTCAATTGATCCGATACCGATGCTGCTGCTGATGATAAAGAATTATTTGTATTGGCTTCTATAGGGTTCACACTTTGTTCTAGATGCAAAAGTGTGTTGTGCTTCTTGTCACACATCTTGCAACCTCTGGAAGAACATTTTGATGATGTATGTCAATTTATGCAACTGTTAACACTCTTCACTCATTTAAGTCTTTGGGAAGGAGTCATTTGTAAGAATTTATTACAAGCGAATAATTGATGCTGTTCCTTACATAATTTGCATTGATATTGAGTTGTTCTCGAAGTTGTGGTGAGTGATTTCTGGGTATGCATGCGTTTATTTGCAAAATCTACAGATTTGATCTTCCCACCTAATGCCTCAAGTGATTGGAATCTTGTTTCCAAATAGCTAAGAAAATCCTTTAGCTCTTGGAGTTGTCTTGGGTGCTTTAATGACTGTTCCCACAATGTGTGTGTGGTCTTGTCAAGTTTTCTTATAAGTGTGTGTAGAATTATTGGATCCCAAGTACTAGTATCAACTCCTAAGCCCTTTAATGCTAAGAGGCATTCCTGAGTTGTGTCATGCAATGTCCGAATTGCAGAAGCGCTATCACATACTATTGTCGGTTGCGACGTTAGTTTGTTAAGTACAGCATTAACTAATAGACGTTTGTTTTCAAATCTATCATTAATGATCTTTCATGCTGCTTCGTAATTTGTTTCTGTTGGTACTATATGGCGAATTAACTTTTCGGCATCACCAATTAAACTTGTCTTCAAGAAGAAGATCTTTTGGCAATTTGCGATGGGTTGCTTGTGTACTACCTCGACAAAAAGATCATGAAATTGACGCCATTTCATATAGTCTCCGTCGAATTTTGGCAAGACTATGTTTGGCAGTTTTAGATTGTTTGGTGAGTTTGTTGAATTCCTCTGCATTGATGATTGCTGCAGAAATCGATTGGATAACTCATATAACTCAATAAGTTTCTGTTGAGTCTGATCTTCTAGTTCAACAAACTGTTCGACATTGTATCCATTGAGAGCCGGGTCTACTGATTGCTCATAAATCTGGTTGTGCAATTGTAGCATTTCATCCCAATAGCTGTTTTGATTTTGATCTGGTAAAATTCCATTGATCTGTTGGCTGTGTCGCCTGTTGTTCCAAGAAAGGCTCTATGTAGCAATTCTTTCACCGCTTCTTGCATTCGAATTAAGCCGGCAATGTGGTTATTCGGCAGTGACTGTCGAGCAAGAGTGGCTGGTTTGTTAATTGACGAGTCAGTGGCTTGTGCAGCTCTTCCTGGACTGACTGGTTTAACTGGGTCAGAGATAGATTCAGGCTGGTTAATCTTGGTTCCCACGTTGATCCCAAGTTGTTCTTCTTTTATTCTATCCAAATTGGAAATTATTTTGTCCTTGACTGACTGATACGACTGTTGTATCGTATCGTACAATCCGTTGGCGAAATAATCGTGAGATAATTATCCACCGAAATCTGCTCGAATGATGTTATCATTAGCTTCGAATTGATCCCAAAGCTCGTTGAGACTATTCAAACGTGCAGTGAATAGCTCTCGTGTTCGGCGATGATGTGGCTCCTTCCATAGATTGGATATGATGCGCTGGATCTCAGTGGCTAATTCCACTTGACAAGATGCCAGTTCGTCCATTGTGAATGTCATGGTGAACCTGTCGGCCCTGGTAAACGCTTGCGATGAGAATAACTTCACTAGTGTATAGCCCTGGCGAACGCTGTTATTAGATTGCGAATATACACTGCCCCTTACCACTGGTGGGGGGAAGCAAGTTTATATCGCGTTGATTAATGTGTAACCGAGTGTCTGAACTCTGGTAACGCTCTTGTTGAGTTGATGATTTGCCCCTTACCGCTGGTGGGGGGAAGCAAATCACGTCGGGGTCACCAAAATGTAAACAGTGCTTTTACTGTATATTGTGTTTGATAGACAACGGTTCAAAACCGTAACTATCGGCGGTATTACTAGTACAGAACTAGAACACCAAGAAATTGAGATATTATCAGCCTTCCAAGCAGACTCACTTGGAAATTAAAATAAAAGTCTTTCTTAGCTGTTGAATTATATCTGAACTGTTCAAACTTTATTGAGCAATATTTATACAGAAAAATGCTTACTCTAACAAATTACAACAAAAGAAGTTCTTGCGACATACAATAAATCAAATACAATTAATCAAAATAAAACCGGAATGCAAAGTGCATACATTGCACAAATTATTTCAAGTGCGATACCTGGAGTAAAAAGTAAAGAAAATTGAGGTGTTGTCTTGCATTGGGGTGAGCTCAGTTCAACTGCGAGCATGTAGGTCCGGTATCACTTTCAATGTCAGGTGCCATGCAATTTGATGCTGACGTACTGGGAACGGTAGTGAACATATATACTGCGCTGAAACCCGCATTTCCTGAACTACTATGAAAGTTTTTGATCTTTAACCAACTTTTTCCTGACATTTTTACTAGTTTCTTCTTTTCATATAACTTTTTCTGCTCTTTTACCTAACTTTTTCAAGGAAAATCTGATTATTTTATCAATATTTTTATATTATACTGCTATTTTTATATATATACTGCGCTGAAACCGGCATTTCCTTAACTACTATGAAAGTTTTTGATCTTTAACCAACTTTTTCCTGTGATTTTTACTAGTTTCTTCTTTTCATATAACTTTTTCTTCTCTTTTACCTACGTTTTTCATGGAAAATCTGATTATTTTTTCAATATTTTTATATTATACTGCTATTTTTATATATATACTGCGCTGAAACCCGCATTTCCTGAACTACTATGAAAGTTTTTGATCTTTAACCAACTTTTTCCTGTGATTTTTACTAGTTTCTTCTTTTCATATAACTTTTTCTGCTCTTCTACCTACATTTTTCATGGAAAATCTGATTATTTTCTCAATATTTTTATAATATATATATATATATACTGCGCTGAAACCCGCATTTCCTGAACTACTATGAAAGTTTTTTAACTTTAACCAACTTTTCCTTTGATTTTTACTAGTTTCTTCTTTTCATATAACTTTTTCTGCTCAAGTACCTACATTTTTCATGGAAAATCTGATTATTTTCTCAATATTTTTATATTATACTGCTATTGTTATATATAAACTGCGCTGAAACCCGCATTTCCTGAACTACTATGAAAGTTTTTGATCTTTAACCAACTTTTTCCTGTGATTTTTACTAGTTTATTCTTTTCATATAACTTTTTCTGCTCTTTTACCTACATTTTTCATGGAAAATCTGATTATTTTCTCAATATTTTTATATTATATATATATATATATATATACTGCGCTGAAACCCGCATTTCCTAAACTACTATGAAAGTTTTTGATCTTCAACCAATTTTTTCCTGTGATTTTTACTAGTTTCTTCTTTTCATATAACTTTTTCTGCTCTTTTACCTACTTTTTTCATGGAAAATCTGGTTATTTTCTCAATATTTTTATATTATACTGCTATTTTTGTATATATACTGCGCTAAAATCCGCATTTCCTGAACTACTATGAAAGTTTTTGATCTTTAACCAACTTTTTCCTGTGATTTTTACTAGTTTCTTTATTTCATATAACTTTTTCTGCTCTTTTACCTACTTTTTTCATGGAAATTCTGATGATTTTCTCAATGTTTTCATATTATACTACTATTTTTATATATATACTGCGCTGAAACCCGCATTTCCTGAACTACTATGAAAGTTTTTGATCTTTAACCAACTTTTTCCTGTGATTTTTACTAGTTTCTTCTTTTCATATAACTTTTTCTGCTCTTCTACCTACATTTTTCATGGAAAATCTGATTATTTTCTCAATATTTTTATATTATATATATATATATACTGCGCTAAAACCCGCATTTCCTGAACTACTATGAAAGTTTTTGATCTTTAACCAACTTTTTCCTGTGATTTTTACTAGTTTTTCTTTTCATATAACTTTTTCTGCTCTTTTACCTACATTTTTCATGGAAAATCTGATTATTTTCTCAAAATTTGTATATTATACTGCTATTTTTATATATATACTGCGCTGAAACCCGCATTTCCTAAACTACTATGAAAGTTTTTGATCTTTAACCAACTTTTTCCTGTGATTTTTACTAGTTTCTTCTTTTCATATAACTTTTTCTGCTCTTTTACCTACATTTTTCATGGAAAATATGATTATTTTCTCAATATTTTTATATTATATATATATATTGCGCTGAAACCCGCATTTCCTGAACTACTATGAAAGTTTTTGATCTTTAACCAACTTTTTCCTGTGATTTTTACTAGTTTCTTCTTTTCATATAACTTTTTCTGCTCTTTTACCTACTTTTTTCATGGAAAATCTGATTATTTTCTCAATATTTTTATATTATATATATATACATATATATACTGCGCTGAAACCCGCATTTCCTGAACTACTATGAAAGTTTTTGATCTTAAACCAACTTTTTCCTGTGATTTTTACTAGTTTCTTCTTTTCATATAACTTTTTCTGCTCTTTTACCTACTTTTTTCATGGAAAATTTGATTATTTTCTTAATATTTTTATATTATACTGCTATTTTTATATATATACTGCGCTGAAACCCGCATTTCCTTAACTTCTATGAAAGTTTTTGATCTTTAACCAACTTTTTCCTGTCATTTTTACTAGTTTCTTCTTTTCGTATAACTTTTTCTGCTCTTTTACCTACTTTTTTCATGGAAATTCTGATGATTTTCTCAATGTTTTCATATTATACTACTATTTTTATATATATACTGCGCTGTAACCCGCATTTCCTGCACTACTATGAAAGTTTTTGATCTCTAACCAACTTTTTTCCTGTGATTTTTACTAGTTTCTTCTTTTCATATAACTTTTTCTGCTCTTTTACCTACTTTTTTCATGGAAAATCTGATTATTTTCTTAATATTTTTATATTATCCTGCTATTTTTATATATATACTGCGCTGAAACCCGCATTTCATAAACTACTATGAAAGTTTTTGATCTTAACCAACTTTTTGCTGTGATTTTTACTAGTTTCTTCTTTTCATATAACTTTTTCTGCTCTTTTACCTACTTTTTTCATGGAAAATCTGATTATTTTCTCAATATTTTTATATTATATATGTATATACTGTGCTGAAACCCGCATTTCCTGAACTACTATGAAAGTTTTTGATCTTTAACCAACTTTGTCCTGTGATTTTTACTTTCATCTTTTCATATAACTTTTTCTGCTCTTTTACCTACTTTTTTCATGGAAAATCTGATTATTTTCTCAATATTTTTATATTATACTGCTATTTTTATGTATGTACTGCGCTGAAACCCGCATTTCCTTAACTACTATGAAAGTTTTTGATCTTTAACCAACTTTTTCCTGTGATTTTTACTAGTTTCTTCTTTTCATATAACTTTTTCTGCTCTTTTACCTACTTTTTTCATGGAAAATCTGATTATTTTCTCAATATTTTTATATTATATATATATATATACTGCGCTGAAACCCGCATTTGCTGAACTACTATGAAAGTTTTTGATCTTTAACCAACATTTTCCTGTGATTTTTACTAGTTTCTTCTTTTCATATAACTTTTTCTGCTCTTTTACCTACTTTTTTCATGGAAAATCTGATTATTTTCTCAATATTTTTATATTATATATATATATATACTGCGCTGAAACCCGCATTTGCTGAACTACTATGAAAGTTTTTGATCTTTAACCAACATTTTCCTGTGATTTTTACTAGTTTCTTCTTTTCATATAACTTTTTCTGCTCTTTTACCTACTTTTTTCATGGAAAATTTGATTATTTTCTTAATATTTTTATATTATACTGCTATTTTTATATATATACTGCGCTGAAACCCGCATTTCCTTAACTTCTATGAAAGTTTTTGATCTTTAACCAACTTTTTCCTGTCATTTTTACTAGTTTCTTCTTTTCGTATAACTTTTTCTGCTCTTTTACCTACTTTTTTCATGGAAATTCTGATGATTTTCTCAATGTTTTCATATTATACTACTATTTTTATATATATACTGCGCTGTAACCCGCATTTCCTAAACTACTATGAAAGTTTTTGATCTCTAACCAACTTTTTTCCTGTGATTTTTACTAGTTTCTTCTTTTCATATAACTTTTTCTGCTCTTTTACCTACTTTTTTCATGGAAAATCTGATTATTTTCTTAATATTTTTATATTATCCTGCTATTTTTATATATATACTGCGCTGAAACCCGCATTTCATAAACTACTATGAAAGTTTTTGATCTTAACCAACTTTTTGCTGTGATTTTTACTAGTTTCTTCTTTTCATATAACTTTTTCTGCTCTTTTACCTACTTTTTTCATGGAAAATCTGATTATTTTCTCAATATTTTTATATTATATATGTATATACTGTGCTGAAACCCGCATTTCCTGAACTACTATGAAAGTTTTTGATCTTTAACCAACTTTGTCCTGTGATTTTTACTTTCATCTTTTCATATAACTTTTTCTGCTCTTTTACCTACTTTTTTCATGGAAAATCTGATTATTTTCTCAATATTTTTATATTATACTGCTATTTTTATGTATGTACTGCGCTGCAACCCGCATTTCCTTAACTACTATGAAAGTTTTTGATCTTTAACCAACTTTTTTCTGTGATTTTTACTAGTTTCTTCTTTTCATATAACTTTTTCTGCTCTTTTACCTACTTTTTTCATGGAAAATCTGATTATTTTCTCAATATTTTTATATTATATATATATATACTGCGCTGAAACCCGCATTTGCTGAACTACTATGAAAGTTTTTGATCTTTAACCAACATTTTCCTGTGATTTTTACTAGTTTCTTCTTTTCATATAACTTTTTCTGCTCTTTTACCTACATTTTTCATGGAAAATCTGATTATTTTCTCAATATTTTTATATTATATATATATATACTGCGCTGAAACCCGCATTTGCTGAACTACTATGAAAGTTTTTGATCTTTAACCAACATTTTCCTGTGATTTTTACTAGTTTCTTCTTTTCATATAACTTTTTCTGCTCTTTTACCTACTTTTTTCATGGAAAATCTGATTATTTTCTCAATATTTTTATATTATATATATATATACTGCGCTGAAACCCGCATTTCCTAAACTAATATGAAAGTTTTTGATCCTAAGCCAACTTTTTCCTGTGATTTTTACTAGTTTCGTCTTTTCATTTAGCTTTTTCTGCTCTTTTACCTACTTTTTTCATGGAAAATCTGATTATTTTCTCAATATTTTTATATTACACTGCTTTTTTTATGTATATACTGCGCTGAAACCCGCATTTCCTTAACTACTATGAAAGTTTTTGATCTTTAACCAACTTTTTCCTGTGATTTTTACTAGTTTCTTCTTTTCATATAACTTTTTCTGCTCTTTTACCTACTTTTTTCATTGAAAATCTGATTATTTTCTCAATATTTTTATATTATATATATATATATACTGCGCTGAAACCCGCACTTCCTAAACTACTATGAAAGTTTTTGATCTTTAACCAAATTTTTCCTGTGATTTTTACTAGTTTCTTCTTTTCATATAATTTTTTCTGCTCTTTTACCTACTTTTTTCATGGAAAATCTGATTATTTTCTCAATATTTTTATATTATATATATATATAAACCCGCATTTCCTAAACTACTATGAAAGTTTTTGATCTTTAACCAACTTTTTCCTGTGATTTTTACTAGTTTCTTCTTTTCATATAACTTTTTCTGCTCTTTTACCTACTTTTTTCATGGAAAATCTGATTATTTTCTCAATATTTTTATATTATATATGTATATACTGTGCTGAAACCCGCATTTCCTGAACTACTATGAAAGTTTTTGATCTTTAACCAACTTTGTCCTGTGATTTTTACTTTCATCTTTTCATATAACTTTTTCTGCTCTTTTACCTACTTTTTTCATGGAAAATCTGATTATTTTCTCAATATTTTTATATTATACTGCTATTTTTATGTATATACTGCGCTGAAACCCGCATTTCCTTAACTACTATGAAAGTTTTTGATCTTTAACCAACTTTTTCCTGTGATTTTTACTAGTTTCTTCTTTTCATATAACTTTTTCTGCTCTTTTACCTACATTTTTCATGGAAAATCTGATTATTTTCTCAATATTTTTATATTATATATATATATACTGCGCTGAAACCCGCATTTGCTGAACTACTATGAAAGTTTTTGATCTTTAACCAACATTTTCCTGTGATTTTTACTAGTTTCTTCTTTTCATATAACTTTTTCTGCTCTTTTACCTACTTTTTTCATGGAAAATCTGATTATTTTCTCAATATTTTTATATTATATATATATACTGCGCTGAAACCCGCATTTCCTGAACTACTATGAAAGTTTTTGATCTTTAACCAACTTTTTCCTGTGATTTTTACTGGTTTCTTCTTTTCATATAACTTTTTCTGCTCTTTTACCTACTTTTTTCATGGAAAATCTGATTATTTTCTCAATATTTTTATATTATATATATATACTGCGCTGAAACCCGCATTTCCTGAACTACTATGAAAGTTTTTGATCTTTAACCAACTTTTTCCTGTGATTTTTACTAGTTTCTTCTTTTCGTATAACTTTTTCTGCTCTTTTACCTACTTTTTTCATGGAAATTCTGATGATTTTCTCAATGTTTTCATATTATACTACTATTTTTATATATATACTGCGCTGTAACCCGCATTTCCTAAACTACTATGAAAGTTTTTGATCTCTAACCAACTTTTTTCCTGTGATTTTTACTAGTTTCTTCTTTTCATATAACTTTTTCTGCTCTTTTACCTACTTTTTTCATGGAAAATCTGATTATTTTCTTAATATTTTTATATTATCCTGCTATTTTTATATATATACTGCGCTGAAAACCCGCATTTCATAAACTACTATGAAAGTTTTTGATCTTAACCAACTTTTTGCTGTGATTTTTACTAGTTTCTTCTTTTCATATAACTTTTTCTGCTCTTTTACCTACTTTTTTCATGGAAAATCTGATTATTTTCTCAATATTTTTATATTATATATGTATATACTGTGCTGAAACCCGCATTTCCTGAACTACTATGAAAGTTTTTGATCTTTAACCAACTTTGTCCTGTGATTTTTACTTTCATCTTTTCATATAACTTTTTCTGCTCTTTTACCTACATTTTTCATGGAAAATCTGATTATTTTCTCAATATTTTTATATTATACTGCTATTTTTATGTATGTACTGCGCTGAAACCCGCATTTCCTTAACTTCTATGAAAGTTTTTGATCTTTAACCAACTTTTTCCTGTGATTTTTACTAGTTTCTTCTTTTCATATAACTTTTTCTGCTCTTTTACCTACTTTTTTCATGGAAAATCTGATTATTTTCTCAATATTTTTATATTATATATATATATATACTGCGCTGAAACCCGCATTTGCTGAACTACTATGAAAGTTTTTGATCTTTAACCAACATTTTCCTGTGATTTTTACTAGTTTCTTCTTTTCATATAACTTTTTCTGCTCTTTTACCTACTTTTTTCCTGGAAAATCTGATTATTTTCTCAATATTTTTATATTATATATATATACTGCGCTGAAACCCGCATTTCCTGAACTACTATGAAAGTTTTTGATCTTTAACCAACTTTTTCCTGTGATTTTTACTAGTTTCTTCTTTTCATATAACTTTTTCTGCTCTTTTACCTACTTTTTTCATCGAAAATCTGATTATTTTCTTAATATTTTTATATTATACTGCTATTTTTATATATATACTGCGCTGAAACCCGCATTTCCTAAACTAATATGAAAGTTTTTGATCCTAAGCCAACTTTTTCCTGTGATTTTTACTAGTTTCGTCTTTTCATATAGCTTTTTCTGCTCTTTTACCTACTTTTTTCATGGAAAATCTGATTATTTTCTCAATATTTTTATATTACACTGCTTTTTTTATGTATATACTGCGCTGAAACCCGCATTTCCTTAACTACTATGAAAGTTTTTGATCTTTAACCAACTTTTTCCTGTGATTTTTACTAGTTTCTTCTTTTCATATAACTTTTTCTGCTCTTTTACCTACTTTTTTCATTGAAAATCTGATTATTTTCTCAATATTTTTATATTATATATATATATATACTGCGCTGAAACCCGCACTTCCTAAACTACTATGAAAGTTTTTGATCTTTAACCAAATTTTTCCTGTGATTTTTACTAGTTTCTTCTTTTCATATAATTTTTTCTGCTCTTTTACCTACTTTTTTCATGGAAAATCTGATTATTTTCTCAATATTTTTATATTATATATATATATAAACCCGCATTTCCTAAACTACTATGAAAGTTTTTGATCTTTAACCAACTTTTTCCTGTGATTTTTACTAGTTTCTTCTTTTCATATAACTTTTTCTGCTCTTTTACCTACCTTTTTCATGGAAAATCTGATTATTTTCTCAATATTTTTATATTATATATGTATATACTGTGCTGAAACCCGCATTTCCTGAACTACTATGAAAGTTTTTGATCTTTAACCAACTTTGTCCTGTGATTTTTACTTTCATCTTTTCATATAACTTTTTCTGCTCTTTTACCTACTTTTTTCATGGAAAATCTGATTATTTTCTCAATATTTTTATATTATACTGCTATTTTTATGTATATACTGCGCTGAAACCCGCATTTCCTTAACTACTATGAAAGTTTTTGATCTTTAACCAACTTTTTCCTGTGATTTTTACTAGTTTCTTCTTTTCATATAACTTTTTCTGCTCTTTTACCTACTTTTTTCATGGAAAATCTGATTATTTTCTCAATATTTTTATATTATATATATATATACTGCGCTGAAACCCGCATTTGCTGAACTACTATGAAAGTTTTTGATCTTTAACCAACATTTTCCTGTGATTTTTACTAGTTTCTTCTTTTCATATAACTTTTTCTGCTCTTTTACCTACTTTTTTCATGGAAAATCTGATTATTTTCTCAATATTTTTATATTATATATATATACTGCGCTGAAACCCGCATTTCCTGAACTACTATGAAAGTTTTTGATCTTTAACCAACTTTTTCCTGTGATTTTTACTAGTTTCTTCTTTTCATATAACTTTTTCTGCTCTTTTACCTACTTTTTTCATGGAAAATCTGATTATTTTCTCAATATTTTTATATTATATATATATACTGCGCTGAAACCCGCATTTCCTGAACTACTATGAAAGTTTTTGATCTTTAACCAACTTTTTCCTGTGATTTTTACTAGTTTCTTCTTTTCATATAACTTTTTCTCCTCTTTTACCTACTTTTTTCATGGAAAATCTGATTATTTTCTTAATATTTTTATATTATACTGCTATTTTTATATATATACTGCGCTGAAACCCGCATTTCCTAAACTACTATGAAAGTTTTTGATCCTAAGCCAACTTTTTCCTGTGATTTTTACTAGTTTCGTCTTTTCATATAGCTTTTTCTGCTCTTTTACCTACTTTTTTCATGGAAAATCTGATTATTTTCTCAATATTTTTATATTACACTGCTTTTTTTATGTATATACGCGCTGAAACCCGCATTTCCTTAACTACTATGAAAGTTTTTGATCTTTAACCAACTTTTTCCTGTGATTTTTACTAGTTTCTTCTTTTCATATAACTTTTTCTGCTCTTTTACCTACTTTTTTCATGGAAAATCTGATTATTTTCTCAATATTTTTATATTATATATATATATAAACCCGCATTTCCTAAACTACTATGAAAGTTTTTGATCTTTAACCAACTTTTTCCTGTGATTTTTACTAGTGTCTTCTTTTCATATAACTTTTTCTGCTCTTTTACCTACTTTTTTCATGGAAAATCTGATTATTTTCTCAATATTTTTGCTATTTTTATATATATACTGCGATGAAACCCGCATTTCCTAAACTACTATGAAAGTTTTTGATCTTTAACCAACTTTTTCCTGTGATTTTTACTAGTTTCTTCTTTTCATATAACTTTTTCTGCTCTTTTACCTACTTTTTTCATGGAAAATCTGATTATTTTCTCAATATTTTTATATTATACTGCTATTTTTATATATATACTGCGCTGAAACCCGCATTTCCTAAACTACTATGAAAGCTTTTGATCTTTAACCAACTTTTTCCTGTGATTTTTAATAGTTTCTTCTTTTCATATAACTTTTTCTGCTCTTTTACCTACATTTTTCATGGAAAATCTGATTATTTTCTCAATAATTTTATATTATACTGCTATTTTTTTATATATATACTGCGCTGAAACCCGCATTTCCTAAACTACTATGAAAGTTTTTGATCTTTAACCAACTTTTTCCTGTGATTTTTACTAGTTTCTTCTTTTCATATAACTTTTTCTGCTCTTTTACCTACATTTTTCATGGAAAATCTGATTATTTTCTCAATATTTTTATATTAAACTGCTATTTTAATATATATATACTGCGCTGAAACCCGCATTTCCTAAACTACTATGAAAGTTTTTGATCTTTAACCAACTTTTTCCTGTGATTTTTACTAGTTTCTTCTTTTCATATAACTTTTTCTGCTCTTTTACCTACAGTTTTCATGGAAAATCTGATTATTTTCTCAATATTTTTATATTATTTATATATATACTGCGCTGAAACCCGCATTTCCTAAACTACTATGAAAGTTTTTGATCTTTAACCAACTTTTTCCTGTGATTTTTACTAGTTTCTTCTTTCATATAACTTTTTCTGCTCTTTTACCTACTTTTTTCATTGAAAGTCTGATTATTTTCTCAATATTTTTATATTCTATATATATATATACTGCGCTGAAACCCGCACTTCCTAAACTACTATGAAAGTTTTTGATCTTTAACCAACTTTTTCCTGTGATTTTTACTAGTTTCTTCTTTTCATATAATTTTTTCTGCTCTTTTACCTACTTTTTTCATGGAAAATCTGATTATTTTCTCAATATTTTTATATTATATATATATATACTGCGCTGAAACCCGCATTTCCTAAACTACTATGAAAGTTTTTGATCTTTAACCAACTTTTTCCTGTGATTTTTACTCGTTTCTTCTTTTCATATAACTTTTTCTGCTCTTTTACCTACTTTTTTCATGGAAAATCTGATTATTTTCTCAATATTTTTATATTATATATATATATACTGCGCTGAAACCCGCATTTCCTAAACTACTTTGAAAGTTTTTGATCTTTAACCAACTTTTTTCTGTGATTTTTACTAGTTTCTTCTTTTCATATAACTTTTTCTGCTCTTTTACTTACTTTTTTCATGGAAAATCTGATTATTTTCTCAATATTTTTATATTATATATATATATACTGCGCTGAAACCCGCATTTCCTAAACTACTATGAAAGTTTTTGATCTTTAACCAACTTTTTTCTGTGATTTTTACTAGTTTCTTCTTTTCATATAACTTTTTCTGCTCTTTTACCTACTTTTTTCATGGAAAATCTGATTATTTTCTCAATATTTTTATATTACATATATATATACTGTGCTGAAACCCGCATTTCCTAAACTACTATGAAAGTTTTTGATCTTTAACCAACTTTTTCCTGTGATTTTTACTAGTTTCTTCTTTTCATATAACTTTTTCTGCTCTTTTACCTACATTTTTCATGGAAAATCTGATTATTTTCTCAATATTTTTATATATATATATATATACTGCGCTGAAACCCGCATTTCCTAAACTACTATGAAAGATTTTGATCTTTAACCAACTTTTTCCTGTGATTTTTACTAGTTTCTTCTTTTCATATAACTTTTTCTGCTCTTTTACCTACATTTTTCATGGAAAATCTGATTATTTTCTCAATATTTTTATATTATATATATATATATATATACTGCGCTGAAACCCGCATTTCCTAAACTACTATGAAAGTTTTTGATCTTTAACCAACTTTTTCCTGTGATTTTTACTAGTTTCTTCTTTTCATATAACTTTTTCTGCTCTTTTACCTACTTTTTTCATGGAAAATCTGATTATTTTCTCAATATTTTTATATTATATATATATATAAACCCGCATTTCCTAAACTACTATGAACGTTTTTGATCTTTAACCAACTTTTTCCTGTGATTTTTACTAGTTTCTTCTTTTCATATAACGTTTTCTGCTCTTTTACCTACTTTTTTCATGGAAAATCTGATTATTTCCTCAATATTTTTATATTATACTGCTATATATATATATACTGCGCTGAAACCCGCATTTCCTAAACTACTATGAAAGTTTTTGATCTTTAACCAACTTTTTCCTGTGATTCTTACTAGTTTCTTCTTTTCATATAACTTTTTCTGCTCTTTTACCTACTTTTTTCATGGAAAATCTGATTATTTTCTCAATATTTTTATATTATACTGCTATTTATATATATATACTGCGCTGAAACCCGCATTTCCTAAACTACTATGAAAGTTTTTGATCTTTAACCAACTTTTTCCTGTGATTTTTACTAGTTTCTTCTTTTCATATAACTTTTTCTGCTCTTTTACCTACATTTTTCATATAAAATCTGATTATTTTCTCAATATTTTTATATTAAACTGCTATTTTAATATATATATACTCCGCTGAAACCTGCAATTCCTAAACTACTATGAAAGTTTTTGATCTTTAACCAACTTTTTCCTGTGATTTTTACTAGTTTCTTCTTTTCATATAACTTTTTCTGCTCTTTTACCTACATTTTTCATGGAAAATCTGATTATTTTCTCAATATTTTTATATTATATATATATATACTGCGCTGAAACCCGCATTTCCTAAACTACTATGAAAGTTTTTGATCTTTGACCAACTTTTCCTGTGATTTTTACTAGATTCTTCTTTTCATATAACTTTTTCTGCTCTTTTACATACATTTTTCATGGAAAATCTGATTATTTTCTCAATATTTTTGTATTATATATATATACTGCGCTGAAACCCGCATTTCCTAAACTGCTATGAAAGTTTTTGATCTTTAACCAACTTTTTCCTGTGATTTTTACTAGTTTCTTCTTTTCATATAACTTTTTCTGCTCTTTTACCTACATTTTTCATGGAAAATCTGATTATTTTCTCAACATTTTATATTATATATATATATACTGCGCTGAAACCCGCATTTCCTAAACTACTATGAAAGTTTTTGATCTTTAACCAACTTTTTCCTGTGATTTTTACTAGTTTCTTCTTTTCATATAACTTTTTCTGCTCTTTTACCTACATTTTTCATGGAAAAATCTGATTATTTTCTCAATATTTTTATATTATATATATATATATATATACTGCGCTGAAACCCGCATTTCCTAAATTACTATGAAAGTTTTTGATCTTTAACCAACTTTTTCCTGTGATTTTTACTAGTTTCTTCTTTTCATATAACTTTATGTGCTCTTTTACCTACATTTTTCATGGAAAATCTGATTATTTTTTCAATATTTTTATATTATACTGCTTTTTTTATATATATACTGCGCTGAAATCCGCATTTCCTAAACTACTATGAAAGTTTTTGATCTTTAACCAACTTTTTCCTGTGATTTTTACTAGTTTCTTCTTTTCATATAACTTTTTCTGCTTTTTTACCTACTTTTTTCATGGAAAATCTGATTATTTTCTCAATATTTTTATTTTATATATATATATATATATATTGCGCTGAAACCCGCATTTCCTAAACTACTATGAAAGTTTTTGATCTTTAACCAACTTTTTCCTGTGATTTTTACTAGTTTCTTCTTTTCATATAACTTTTCTGCTCTTTTACCTACTTTTTTTCATGGAAAATCTGATTATTTTCTCAATATTTTTATATTATATATATATATACTGCGCTGAAACCCGCATTTCCTAAACTACTATGAAAGTTTTTGATCTTTAACCAACTTTTTCCTGTGATTTTTACTAGTTTCTTCTTTTCATATAACTTTTTCTGCTCTTTTACCTGCTTTTTTCATGGAAAATCTGATTATTTTCTCAATATTTTTATATTATATTTATATATATACTGCGCTGAAACCCGCATTTCCTAAACTACTATGAAAGTTTTTGATCTTTAACCAACTTTTTTCTGTGATTTTTACTAGTTTCTTCTTTTCATATAACTTTTTCTGCTCTTTTACCTACATTTTTCATGGAAAATCTGATTATTTTCTCAATATTTTTATATTATATGTATATATACTGCGCTGAAACCCGCATTTCCTAAACTACTATGAAAGTTTTAGATCTTTAACCAACTTTTTCCTGTGATTTTTACTAGTTTCTTCTTTTCATATAACTTTTTCTGCTCTTTTACCTACTTTTTCATGGAAAATCTGATTATTTTCTCAATATTTTTATATTATATATGTATATACTGCGCTGAAACCCGCATTTGCTAAGCTACTATGAAAGTTTTTGATCTTTAACCAACTTTTTTCTGTGATTTTTACTAGTTTCTTCTTTTCATATAACTTTTTCTGCTCTTTTACCTACTTTTTTCATGGAAAATCTGATTATTTTCTCAATATTTTTATATTATATATATATATATATATACTGCGCTGAAACCCGCATTTCCTAAACTACTATGAAAGTTTTTGATCTTTAACCATTTTTTTCTGTGATTTTTACTAGTTTCTTCTTTTCATATAACTTTTTCTGCTCTTTTACCTACTTTTTTTCATGGAAAATCTGATTATTTTCTCAATATTTTTATATTATATATATATATATATATACTGCGCTGAAACCCGCATTTCCTAAACTACTATGAAAGTTTTTGATCTTTAACCAACTTTTTCCTGTGATTTTTACTAGTTTCTTCTTTTCATATAACTTTTTCTGCTCTTTTACCTACATTTTTTCATATAAAATCTGATTATTTTCTCAATATTTTTATATTAAACTGCTATTTTAATATATATATACTCCGCTGAAACCTGCAATTCCTAAACTACTATGAAAGTTTTTGATCTTTAACCAACTTTTTCCTGTGATTTTTTACTAGTTTCTTCTTTTC
>CAKAIZ010000406.1:0-23623 GCA_916610145.1 Eristalis arbustorum | reverse complement strand
AGACTCTGGGATGGAAAAAGTTGGCGGTGATTAGTAGGGCACCATAGCTCATAGCTCATCTTCCAACCCACACGCGTGGAGATGTTATCGTGCCTGTACCCATTGACTCTGAGACTCTGGGATGGAAAAAGTTGGCGTTGAGTAGTAGGGCACCATAGCTCATAGCTCATCTTCCATAGCTCATTTTCCAACCCACACGCGTGGAGATGTTTTCGTGCATGTACCCATTGATCTGGGATGGAAAAAGTTGGCGGTGATTAGTAGGGCAATTTTGAAGGTTTCCATAGCTCATCTTCCAACCCACACGCGTGGAGATGTTATCGTGCATGTACCCATTGACTCTGAGACTCTGGGATGGAAAAAGTTGGCGGTGATTAGTAGGGCAATTTTGAAGGTTTCCATAGCTCATCTTCCAACCCACACGCGTGGAGATGTTATCGTGCATGTACCCACTGACTCTAAGACTCTGGGATGGAAAAAGTTGGCGGTGATTAGTAGGGCACCATAGCTCATAGCTCATCTTCCATAGCTCATCTTCCAACCCACACGCGTGGAGATGTTATCGTGCATGTAGCCACTGACTCTAAGACTCTGGGATGGAAAGAGTTGGCCGTGGTCAGTAGGGCAATTTTGAAGGTTTCCATAGCTCATCTTCCAACCCACACGCGTGGAGATGTTATCGTGCATGTACCCACTGACTCTAAGACTCTGGGATGGAAAAAGTTGGCGGTGATTAGTAGGGCACCATAGCTCATAGCTCATCTTCCATAGCTCATCTTCCAACACACACGCGTGGAGATGTTATCGTGCATGTACCCATTGACTCTGAGACTCTGGGATGGAAAAAGTTGGCTGTGATTAGTAGGGCACCATAGCTCATAGCTCATCTTCCAACCCACACGCGTGGAGATGTTATCGTGCATGTACCCATTGACTCTGAGACTCTGGGATGGAAAAAGTTGGCGTTGAGTAGTAGGGCACCATAGCTCATAGCTCATCTTCCATAGCTCATTTTCCAACCCACACGCGTGGAGATGTTTTCGTGCATGTACCCATTGACTCTGAGACTCTGGGATGGAAAAAGTTGGCGGTGATTAGTAGGGCAATTTTGAAGGTTTCCATAGCTCATCTTCCAACCCACACGCGTGGAGATGTTATCGTGCATGTACCCATTGACTCTGAGACTCTGGGATGGAAAAAGTTGGCGGTGATGAGTAGGGCACCATAGCTCATAGCTCATCTTCCAACCCACACGCGTGGAGATGTTATCGTGCATGTACCCATTGACTCTGAGACTCTGGGATGGAAAAAGTTGGCGTTGAGTAGTAGGGCACCATAGCTCATAGCTCATCTTCCATAGCTCATTTTCCAACCCACACGCGTGGAGATGTTTTCGAGCATGTACCCATTGACTCTGAGACTCTGGGATGGAAAAAGTTGGCGGTGATTAGTAGGGCACCATAGCTCATCTTCCATAGCTCATCTTCCAACCCACACGCGTGGAGATGTTATCGTGCATGTACCCATTGACTCTGAGACTCTGGGATGGAAAAAGTTGGCGGTGATTAGTAGGGCACCATAGCTCATAGCTCATCTTCCATAGCTCATTTTCCAACCCACACGCGTGGAGATGTTTTCGTGCATGTACCCATTGACTCTGAGACTCTGGGATGGAAAAAGTTGGCGGTGATTAGTAGGGCAATTTTGAAGGCTTCCATAGCTCATCTTCCAACCCACACGCGTGGAGATGTTTTCGTGCATGTACCCATTGACTCTGAGACTCTGGGATGGAAAAAGTTGGCGGTGATTAGTAGGGCACCATAGCTCATAGCTCATCTTCCATAGCTCATCTTCCAACCCACACGCGTGGAGATGTTATCGTGCATGTACCCATTGACTCTGAGACTCTGGGATGGAAAAAGTTGGCGGTGGTCAGTAGGGCAATTTTGAACGCTTCCATAGCTCATCTTCCAATCCACACGGGCGGTGATGTTATCGTGCATGTACCCATTGACTCTGAGACTCTGGGATGGAAAAAGTTGGCGGTGATTAGTAGGGCACCATAGCTCATAGCTCATCTTCCATAGCTCATCTTCCAACCCACACGCGTGGAGATGTTATCGTGCATGTAGCCACTGACTCTAAGACTCTGGGATGGAAAAAGTTGGCGGTGATTAGTAGGGCAATTTTGAAGGTTTCCATAGCTCATCTTCCAACCCACACGGGTGGTGATGTTGTCGTGCATGTACCCATTGACTCTAAGACTCTGGGATGGAAAAAGTTGGCGGTGATTAGTAGGGCACCATAGCTCATAGCTCATCTTCCATAGCTCATCTTCCAACCCACACGCGTGGAGATGTTATCGTGCATGTAGCCACTGACTCTAAGACTCTGGGATGGAAAAAGTTGGCGGTGATTAGTAGGGCAATTTTGAAGGTTTCCATAGCTCATCTTCCAACCCACACGCGTGGAGATGTTTTCGTGCATGTACCCATTGACTCTGAGACTCTGGGATGGAAAAAGTTGGCGGTGATTAGTAGGGCACCATAGCTCATAGCTCATCTTCCATAGCTCATCTTCCATAGCTCATCTTCCAACCCACACGCGTGGAGATGTTATCGTGCATGTACCCATTGACTCTGAGACTCTGGGATGGAAAAAGTTGGCTGTGATTAGTAGGGCACCATAGCTCATAGCTCATCTTCCAACCCACACGCGTGGAGATGTTATCGTGCATGTACCCATTGACTCTGAGACTCTGGGATGGAAAAAGTTGGCGTTGAGTAGTAGGGCACCATAGCTCATAGCTCATCTTCCATAGCTCATTTTCCAACCCACACGCGTGGAGATGTTTTCGTGCATGTACCCATTGACTCTGAGACTCTGGGATGGAAAAAGTTGGCGGTGATTAGTAGGGCAATTTTGAAGGTTTCCATAGCTCATCTTCCAACCCACACGCGTGGAGATGTTATCGTGCATGTACCCATTGACTCTGAGACTCTGGGATGGAAAAAGTTGGCGGTGATGAGTAGGGCACCATAGCTCATAGCTCATCTTCCAACCCACACGCGTGGAGATGTTATCGTGCATGTACCCATTGACTCTGAGACTCTGGGATGGAAAAAGTTGGCGTTGAGTAGTAGGGCACCATAGCTCATAGCTCATCTTCCATAGCTCATTTTCCAACCCACACGCGTGGAGATGTTTTCGAGCATGTACCCATTGACTCTGAGACTCTGGGATGGAAAAAGTTGGCGGTGATTAGTAGGGCACCATAGCTCATCTTCCATAGCTCATCTTCCAACCCACACGCGTGGAGATGTTATCGTGCATGTACCCATTGACTCTGAGACTCTGGGATGGAAAAAGTTGGCGGTGATTAGTAGGGCACCATAGCTCATAGCTCATCTTCCATAGCTCATTTTCCAACCCACACGCGTGGAGATGTTTTCGTGCATGTACCCATTGACTCTGAGACTCTGGGATGGAAAAAGTTGGCGGTGATTAGTAGGGCAATTTTGAAGGCTTCCATAGCTCATCTTCCAACCCACACGCGTGGAGATGTTTTCGTGCATGTACCCATTGACTCTGAGACTCTGGGATGGAAAAAGTTGGCGGTGATTAGTAGGGCACCATAGCTCATAGCTCATCTTCCATAGCTCATCTTCCATAGCTCATCTTCCAACCCACACGCGTGGAGATGTTATCGTGCATGTACCCATTGACTCTGAGACTCTGGGATGGAAAAAGTTGGCGGTGATTAGTAGGGCACCATAGCTCATAGCTCATCTTCCAACCCACACGCGTGGAGATGTTATCGTGCCTGTACCCATTGACTCTGAGACTCTGGGATGGAAAAAGTTGGCGTTGAGTAGTAGGGCACCATAGCTCATAGCTCATCTTCCATAGCTCATTTTCCAACCCACACGCGTGGAGATGTTTTCGTGCATGTACCCATTGATCTGGGATGGAAAAAGTTGGCGGTGATTAGTAGGGCAATTTTGAAGGTTTCCATAGCTCATCTTCCAACCCACACGCGTGGAGATGTTATCGTGCATGTACCCATTGACTCTGAGACTCTGGGATGGAAAAAGTTGGCGGTGATTAGTAGGGCAATTTTGAAGGTTTCCATAGCTCATCTTCCAACCCACACGCGTGGAGATGTTATCGTGCATGTACCCACTGACTCTAAGACTCTGGGATGGAAAAAGTTGGCGGTGATTAGTAGGGCACCATAGCTCATAGCTCATCTTCCATAGCTCATCTTCCAACCCACACGCGTGGAGATGTTATCGTGCATGTAGCCACTGACTCTAAGACTCTGGGATGGAAAAAGTTGGCCGTGGTCAGTAGGGCAATTTTGAAGGTTTCCATAGCTCATCTTCCAACCCACACGCGTGGAGATGTTATCGTGCATGTACCTATTGACTCTAAGAATCTGGGATGGAAAAAGTTGGCCGTGGTCAGTAGGGCAATTTTGAAGGTTTCCATAGCTCATCTTCCAACCCACACGCGTGGAGATGTTATCGTGCATGTACCTATTGACTCTAAGACTCTGGGATGGAAAAAGTTGGCGGTGATTAGTAGGGCAATTTTGAAGGTTTCCATAGCTCATCTTCCAACCCACACGCGTGGAGATGTTATCGTGCATGTACCCACTGACTCTAAGACTCTGGGATGGAAAAAGTTGGCCGTGGTCAGTAGGGCAATTTTGAAGGTTTCCATAGCTCATCTTCCAACCCACACGCGTGAAGATGTTATCGTGCATGTACCTATTGACTCTAAGAATCTGGGATGGAAAAAGTTGGCCGTGGTCAGTAGGGCAATTTTGAAGGTTTCCATAGCTCATTTTCCAACCCACACGCGTGGAGATGTTTTCGTGCATGTACCCATTGACTCTGAGACTCTGGGATGGAAAAAGTTGGCGGTGATTAGTAGGGCACCATAGCACATAGCTCATCTTCCAACCCACACGCGTGGAGATGTTATCGTGCATGTACTCACTGACTCTAAGACTCTGGGATGAAAAAAGTTGGCGGTGATTAGTAGGGCACCATAGCTCATAGCTCATCTTCCATAGCTCATCTTCCAACCCACACGCGTGGAGATGTTATCGTGCATGTACCCACTGACTCTAAGACTCTGGGATTTAAAAAGTTGGCGGTGATTAGTAGGGCACCATAGCTCATAGCTCATCTTCCATAGCTCATCTTCCAACCCACACGCGTGGAGATGTTATCGTGCATGTACCCACTGACTCTAAGACTCTGGGATGGAAAAAGTTGGCGGTGATTAGTAGGGCACCATAGCTCATAGCTCATCTTCCATAGCTCATCTTCCATAGCTCATCTTCCAACCCACACGCGTGGAGATGTTATCGTGCATGTACCCACTGACTCTAAGACTCTGGGATGGAAAAAGTTGGCTGTGATTAGTAGGGCACCATAGCTCATAGCTCATCTTCCAACCCTCACGCGTGGAGATGTTATCGTGCATGTACCCACCGACTCTAAGACTCTGGGATGGAAAAAGTTGGCGATGATTAGTAGGGCACCATAGCTCATAGCTCATCTTCCATAGCTCATCTTCCAACCCACACGCGTGGAGATGTTATCGTGCATGTAGCCACTGACTCTAAGACTCTGGGATGGAAAAAGTTGGCGGTGATTAGTAGGGCACCATAGCTCATAGCTCATCTTCCAACCCACACGCGTGGAGATGTTATCGTGCATGTACCCATTGACTCTAAGACTCTGGGATGGAAAAAGTTGGCGGTGATTAGTAGGGCACCATAGCTCATAGCTCATCTTCCATAGCTCATCTTCCATAGCTCATCTTCCAACCCACACGCGTGGAGATGTTATCGTGCATGTACCTATTGACTCTAAGACTCTGGGATGGATAAAGTTGGCCGTGGTCAGTAGGGCAATTTTGAAGGTTTCCATAGCTCATCTTCCAACCCACACGCGTGGAGATGTTATCGTGCATGTACCTATTGACTCTAAGAATCTGGGATGGAAAAAGTTGGCCGTGGTCAGTAGGGCAATTTTGAAGGTTTCCATAGCTCATCTTCCAACCCACACTCGTGGAGATGTTATCGTGCATGTACCTATTGACTCTAAGACTCTGGGATGGAAAAAGTTGGCGGTGATTAGTAGGGCACCATAGCTCATAGCTCATCTTCCATAGCTCATCTTCCAACCCACACGCGTGGAGATGTTATCGTGCATGTAGCCACTGACTCTAAGACTCTGGGATGGAAAAAGTTGGCGGTGATTAGTAGGGCACCATAGCTCATAGCTCATCTTCCATAGCTCATCTTCCAACCCACACGCGTGGAGATGTTATCGTGCATGTACCTATTGACTCTAAGACTCTGGGATGGAAAAAGTTGGCGGTGATTAGTAGGGCAATTTTGAAGGTTTCCATAGCTCATCTTCCAACCCACACGCGTGGAGATGTTATCGTGCATGTACCCACTGACTCTAAGACTCTGGGATGGAAAAAGTTGGCGGTGATTAGTAGGGCACCATAGCTCATAGCTCATCTTCCATAGCTCATCTTCCAACCCACACGCGTGGAGATGTTATCGTGCATGTACCCATTGACTCTGAGACTCTGGGATGGAAAAAGTTGGCGGTGATTAGTAGGGCAATTTTGAAGGTTTCCATAGCTCATCTTCCAACCCACACGCGTGGAGATGTTATCGTGCATGTAGCCACTGACTCTAAGACTCTGGGATGGAAAAAGTTGGCGGTGATTAGTAGGGCACCATAGCTCATAGCTCATCTTCCATAGCTCATTTTCCAACCCACACGCGTGGAGATGTTATCGTGCATGTACCCATTGACTCTGAGACTCTGGGATGGAAAAAGTTGGCGGTGATTAGTAGGGCACCATAGCACATAGCTCATCTTCCAACCCACACGCGTGGAGATGTTATCGTGCATGTACTCACTGACTCTAAGACTCTGGGATGAAAAAAGTTGGCGGTGATTAGTAGGGCACCATCGCTCATAGCTCATCTTCCATAGCTCATCTTCCAACCCACACGCGTGGAGATGTTATCGTGCATGTACCCACTGACTCTAAGACTCTGGGATTTAAAAAGTTGGCGGTGATTAGTAGGGCACCATAGCTCATAGCTCATCTTCCATAGCTCATCTTCCAACCCACACGCGTGGAGATGTTATCGTGCATGTACCCACTGACTCTAAGACTCTGGGATGGAAAAAGTTGGCGGTGATTAGTAGGGCACCATAGCTCATAGCTCATCTTCCATAGCTCATCTTCCATAGCTCATCTTCCAACCCACACGCGTGGAGATGTTATCGTGCATGTACCCACTGACTCTAAGACTCTGGGATGGAAAAAGTTGGCGGTGATTAGTAGGGCACCATAGCTCATAGCTCATCTTCCATAGCTCATCTTCCAACCCTCACGCGTGGAGATGTTATCGTGCATGTACCCACTGACTCTAAGACTCTGGGATGGAAAAAGTTGGCGGTGATTAGTAGGGCACCATAGCTCATAGCTCATCTTCCATAGCTCATCTTCCAACCCACACGCGTGGAGATGTTATCGTGCATGTAGCCACTGACTCTAAGACTCTGGGATGGAAAAAGTTGGCCGTGGTCAGTAGGGCAATTTTGAAGGTTTCCATAGCTCATCTTCCAACCCACACGCGTGGAGATGTTATCGTGCATGTACCTATTGACTCTAAGAATCTGGGATGGAAAAAGTTGGCCGTGGTCAGTAGGGCAATTTTGAAGGTTTCCATAGCTCATCTTCCAACCCACACGCGTGGAGATGTTATCGTGCATGTACCTATTGACTCTAAGACTCTGGGATGGAAAAAGTTGGCGGTGATTAGTAGGGCACCATAGCTCATAGCTCATCTTCCATAGCTCATCTTCCAACCCACACGGGTGGTGATGTTATCGTGCATGTACCCATTGACTCTAAGACTCTGGGATGGAAAAAGTTGGCGGTGATTAGTAGGGCACCATAGCTCATAGCTCATCTTCCATAGCTCATCTTCCAACCCACACGCGTGGAGATGTTATCGTGCATGTACCTATTGACTCTAAGACTCTGGGATGGAAAAAGTTGGCGGTGATTAGTAGGGCAATTTTGAAGGTTTCCATAGCTCATCTTCCAACCCACACGCGTGGAGATGTTATCGTGCATGTACCCACTGACTCTAAGACTCTGGGATGGAAAAAGTTGGCGGTGATTAGTAGGGCACCATAGCTCATAGCTCATCTTCCATAGCTCATCTTCCAACCCACACGCGTGGAGATGTTATCGTGCATGTACCCATTGACTCTGAGACTCTGGGATGGAAAAAGTTGGCGGTGATTAGTAGGGCAATTTTGAAGGTTTCCATAGCTCATCTTCCAACCCACACGCGTGGAGATGTTATCGTGCATGTAGCCACTGACTCTAAGACTCTGGGATGGAAAAAGTTGGCGGTGATTAGTAGGGCACCATAGCTCATAGCTCATCTTCCATAGCTCATTTTCCAACCCACACGCGTGGAGATGTTATCGTGCATGTACCCATTGACTCTGAGACTCTGGGATGGAAAAAGTTGGCGGTGATTAGTAGGGCACCATAGCACATAGCTCATCTTCCAACCCACACGCGTGGAGATGTTATCGTGCATGTACTCACTGACTCTAAGACTCTGGGATGAAAAAAGTTGGCGGTGATTAGTAGGGCACCATAGCTCATAGCTCATCTTCCATAGCTCATCTTCCAACCCACACGCGTGGAGATGTTATCGTGCATGTACCCACTGACTCTAAGACTCTGGGATTTAAAAAGTTGGCGGTGATTAGTAGGGCACCATAGCTCATAGCTCATCTTCCATAGCTCATCTTCCAACCCACACGCGTGGAGATGTTATCGTGCATGTACCCACTGACTCTAAGACTCTGGGATGGAAAAAGTTGGCGGTGATTAGTAGGGCACCATAGCTCATAGCTCATCTTCCATAGCTCATCTTCCAACCCACACGCGTGGAGATGTTATCGTGCATGTACCCACTGACTCTAAGACTCTGGGATGGAAAAAGTTGGCGGTGATTAGTAGGGCACCATAGCTCATAGCTCATCTTCCATAGCTCATCTTCCAACCCTCACGCGTGGAGATGTTATCGTGCATGTACCCACTGACTCTAAGACTCTGGGATGGAAAAAGTTGGCGGTGATTAGTAGGGCACCATAGCTCATAGCTCATCTTCCATAGCTCATCTTCCAACCCACACGCGTGGAGATGTTATCGTGCATGTAGCCACTGACTCTAAGACTCTGGGATGGAAAAAGTTGGCCGTGGTCAGTAGGGCAATTTTGAAGGTTTCCATAGCTCATCTTCCAACCCACACGCGTGGAGATGTTATCGTGCATGTACCTATTGACTCTAAGAATCTGGGATGGAAAAAGTTGGCCGTGGTCAGTAGGGCAATTTTGAAGGTTTCCATAGCTCATCTTCCAACCCACACGCGTGGAGATGTTATCGTGCATGTACCTATTGACTCTAAGACTCTGGGATGGAAAAAGTTGGCGGTGATTAGTAGGGCAATTTTGAAGGTTTCCATAGCTCATCTTCCAACCCACACGCGTGGAGATGTTATCGTGCATGTACCCACTGACTCTAAGACTCTGGGATGGAAAAAGTTGGCCGTGGTCAGTAGGGCAATTTTGAAGGTTTCCATAGCTCATCTTCCAACCCACACGCGTGGAGATGTTATCGTGCATGTACCTATTGACTCTAAGAATCTGGGATGGAAAAAGTTGGCCGTGGTCAGTAGGGCAATTTTGAAGGTTTCCATAGCTCATTTTCCAACCCACACGCGTGGAGATGTTTTCGTGCATGTACCCATTGACTCTGAGACTCTGGGATGGAAAAAGTTGGCGGTGATTAGTAGGGCACCATAGCTCATAGCTCATCTTCCATAGCTCATCTTCCAACCCACACGCGTGGAGATGTTATCGTGCATGTACCCACTGACTCTAAGACTCTTGGATTTAAAAAGTTGGCGGTGATTAGTAGGGCACCATAGCTCATAGCTCATCTTCCAACCCACACGCGTGGAGATGTTATCGTGCATGTACCCACTGACTCTAAGACTCTGGGATGGAAAAAGTTGGCGGTGATTAGTAGGGCACCATAGCTCATAGCTCATCTTCCATAGCTCATCTTCCATAGCTCATCTTCCAACCCACACGCGTGGAGATGTTATCGTGCATGTACCCACTGACTCTAAGACTCTGGGATGGAAAAAGTTGGCGGTGATTAGTAGGGCACCATAGCTCATAGCTCATCTTCCATAGCTCATCTTCCAACCCTCACGCGTGGAGATGTTATCGTGCATGTACCCACTGACTCTAAGACTCTGGGATGGAAAAAGTTGGCGGTGATTAGTAGGGCACCATAGCTCATAGCTCATCTTCCATAGCTCATCTTCCAACCCACACGCGTGGAGATGTTATCGTGCATGTAGCCACTGACTCTAAGACTCTGGGATGGAAAAAGTTGGCGGTGATTAGTAGGGCACCATAGCTCATAGCTCATCTTCCAACCCACACGCGTGGAGATGTTATCGTGCATGTACCCATTGACTCTAAGACTCTGGGATGGAAAAAGTTGGCGGTGATTAGTAGGGCACCATAGCTCATAGCTCATCTTCCATAGCTCATCTTCCATAGCTCATCTTCCATAGCTCATCTTCCAACCCACACGCGTGGAGATGTTATCGTGCATGTACCTATTGACTCTAAGAATCTGGGATGGAAAAAGTTGGCCGTGGTCAGTAGGGCAATTTTGAAGGTTTCCATAGCTCATCTTCCAACCCACACGCGTGGAGATGTTATCTTGCATGTACCTATTGACTCTAAGACTCTGGGATGGATAAAGTTGGCCGTGGTCAGTAGGGCAATTTTGAAGGTTTCCATAGCTCATCTTCCAACCCACACGCGTGGAGATGTTATCGTGCATGTACCTATTGACTCTAAGAATCTGGGATGGAAAAAGTTGGCCGTGGTCAGTAGGGCAATTTTGAAGGTTTCCATAGCTCATCTTCCAACCCACACGCGTGGAGATGTTATCGTGCATGTACCTATTGACTCTAAGACTCTGGGATGGAAAAAGTTGGCGGTGATTAGTAGGGCACCATAGCTCATAGCTCATCTTCCATAGCTCATCTTCCAACCCACACGGGTGGTGATGTTATCGTGCATGTACCCATTGACTCTAAGACTCTGGGATGGAAAAAGTTGGCGGTGATTAGTAGGGCACCATAGCTCATAGCTCATCTTCCATAGCTCATCTTCCAACCCACACGCGTGGAGATGTTATCGTGCATGTACCTATTGACTCTAAGACTCTGGGATGGAAAAAGTTGGCGGTGATTAGTAGGGCAATTTTGAAGGTTTCCATAGCTCATCTTCCAACCCACACGCGTGGAGATGTTATCGTGCATGTACCCACTGACTCTAAGACTCTGGGATGGAAAAAGTTGGCGGTGATTAGTAGGGCACCATAGCTCATAGCTCATCTTCCATAGCTCATCTTCCAACCCACACGCGTGGAGATGTTATCGTGCATGTACCCATTGACTCTGAGACTCTGGGATGGAAAAAGTTGGCGGTGATTAGTAGGGCAATTTTGAAGGTTTCCATAGCTCATCTTCCAACCCACACGCGTGGAGATGTTATCGTGCATGTACCCATTGACTCTAAGACTCTGGGATGGAAAAAGTTGGCGGTGATTAGTAGGGCACCATAGCTCATAGCTCATCTTCCAACCCACACGCGTGGAGATGTTATCGTGCATGTACCCATTGACTCTAAGACTCTGGGATGGAAAAAGTTGGCGGTGATTAGTAGGGCACCATAGCTCATAGCTCATCTTCCATAGCTCATTTTCCAACCCACACGCGTGGAGATGTTTTCGTGCATGTACCCATTGACTCTGAGACTCTGGGATGGAAAAAGTTGGCGGTGATTAGTAGGGCACCATAGCTCATAGCTCATCTTCCAACCCACACGCGTGGAGATGTTATCGTGCATGTACCCATTGACTCTGAGACTCTGGGATGGAAAAAGTTGGCGGTGGTCAGTAGGGCAATTTTGAACGCTTCCATAGCTCATCTTCCAATCCACACGGGCGGTGATGTTATCGTGCATGTACCCATTGACTCTGAGACTCTGGGATGGAAAAAGTTGGCGGTGATTAGTAGGGCACCATAGCTCATAGCTCATCTTCCATAGCTCATCTTCCAACCCACACGCGTGGAGATGTTATCGTGCATGTACCCATTGACTCTGAGACTCTGGGATGGAAAAAGTTGGCGGTGATTAGTAGGGCACCATAGATCATAGCTCATCTTCCATAGCTCATCTTCCAACCCACACGCGTGGAGATGTTATCGTGCATGTAGCCACTGACTCTAAGACTCTGGGATGGAAAAAGTTGGCGGTGATTAGTAGGGCACCATAGCTCATAGCTCATCTTCCATAGCTCATCTTCCAACCCACACGCGTGGAGATGTTATCGTGCATGTACCCATTGACTCTGAGACTCTGGGATGGCAAAAGTTGGCGGTGATTAGTAGGGCACCATAGCTCATAGCTCATCTTCCAACCCACACGCGTGGAGATGTTATCGTGCATGTAGCCACTGACTCTGAGACTCTGGGATGGAAAAAGTTGGCGGTGATTAGTAGGGCAATTTTGAAGGTTTCCATAGCTCATCTTCCAACCCACACGCGTGGAGATGTTATCGTGCATGTACCTATTGACTCTAAGACTCTGGGATGGAAAAAGTTGGCCGTGGTCAGTAGGGCAATTTTGAGGGTTTCCATAGCTCATCTTCCAACCCACACGCGTGGAGATGTTATCGTGCATGTACCCATTGACTCTGAGACTCTGGGATGGAAAAAGTTGGCGGTGATTAGTAGGGCAATTTTGAAGGTTTCCATAGCTCATCTTCCAACCCACACGCGTGGAGATGTTTTCGTGCATGTACCCATTGACTCTGAGACTCTGGGATGGAAAAAGTTGGCGGTGATTAGTAGGGCACCATAGCTCATAGCTCATCTTCCATAGCTCATCTTTCCTAGCTCATCTTCCAACCCACACGCGTGAAGATGTTACCGTGCATGTACCCATTGACTCTGAGACTCTGGGATGGAAAAAGTTGGCGGTGATTAGTAGGGCACCATAGCTCATAGCTCATCTTCCATAGCTCATTTTCCAACCCACACGCGTGGAGATGTTTTCGTGCATGTACCGATTGACTCTGAGACTCTGGGATGGAAAAAGTTGGCGGTGATTAGTAGGGCACCATAGCTCATAGCTCATCTTCCAACCCACACGCGTGGAGATGTTATCGTGCATGTACCCACTGACTCTAAGACTCTGGGATGGAAAAAGTTGGCGGTGATTAGTAGGGCACCATAGCTCATAGCTCATCTTCCATAGCTCATCTTCCAACCCACACGCGTGGAGATGTTATCGTGCATGTAGCCACTGACTCTAAGACTCTGGGATGGAAAAAGTTGGCGGTGATTAGTAGGGCACCATAGCTCATAGCTCATCTTCCAACCCACACGCGTGGAGATGTTATCGTGCATGTACCCATTGACTCTAAGACTCTGGGATGGAAAAAGTTGGCGGTGATTAGTAGGGCACCATAGCTCATAGCTCATCTTCCATAGCTCATCTTCCATAGCTCATCTTCCAACCCACACGCGTGGAGATGTTATCGTGCATGTACCTATTGACTCTAAGACTCTGGGATGAAAAAAGTTGGCCGTGGTCAGTAGGGCAATTTTGAAGGTTTCCATAGCTCATCTTCCAACCCACACGCGTGGAGATGTTATCGTGCATGTACCTATTGACTCTAAGAATCTGGGATGGAAAAAGTTGGCCGTGGTCAGTAGGGCAATTTTGAAGGTTTCCATAGCTCATCTTCCAACCCACACGCGTGGAGATGTTATCGTGCATGTACCCATTGACTCTGAGACTCTGGGATGGAAAAAGTTGGCGGTGATTAGTAGGGCACCATAGCTCATAGCTCATCTTCCATAGCTCATCTTCCAACCCACACGGGTGGTGATGTTATCGTGCATGTACCCATTGACTCTAAGACTCTGGGATGGAAAAAGTTGGCGGTGATTAGTAGGGCACCATAGCTCATAGCTCATCTTCCATAGCTCATCTTCCAACCCACACGCGTGGAGATGTTATGGTGCATGTACCTATTGACTCTAAGACTCTGGGATGGAAAAAGTTGGCGGTGATTAGTAGGGCAATTTTGAAGGTTTCCATAGCTCATCTTCCAACCCACACGCGTGGAGATGTTATCGTGCATGTACCCACTGACTCTAAGACTCTGGGATGGAAAAAGTTGGCGGTGATTAGTAGGGCAATTTTGAAGGTTTCCATAGCTCATCTTCCAACCCACACGCGTGGAGATGTTATCGTGCATGTAGCCACTGACTCTAAGACTCTGGGATGGAAAAAGTTGGCGGTGATTAGTAGGGCACCATAGCTCATAGCTCATCTTCCAACCCACACGCGTGGAGATGTTATCGTGCATGTACCCATTGACTCTAAGACTCTGGGATGGAAAAAGTTGGCGGTGATTAGTAGGGCACCATAGCTCATAGCTCATCTTCCATAGCTCATTTTCCAACCCACACGCGTGGAGATGTTTTCGTGCATGTACCCATTGACTCTGAGACTCTGGGATGGAAAAAGTTGGCGGTGATTAGTAGGGCACCATAGCTCATAGCTCATCTTCCAACCCACACGCGTGGAGATGTTATCGTGCATGTACCCATTGACTCTGAGACTCTGGGATGGAAAAAGTTGGCGGTGGTCAGTAGGGCAATTTTGAACGCTTCCATAGCTCCTCTTCCAATCCACACGGGCGGTGATGTTATCGTGCATGTACCCATTGACTCTGAGACTCTGGGATGGAAAAAGTTGGCGGTGATTAGCAGGGCACCATAGCTCATAGCTCATCTTCCATAGCTCATCTTCCATAGCTCATCTTCCAACCCACACGCGTGGAGATGTTATCGTGCATGTACCCATTGACTCTGAGACTCTGGGATGGAAAAAGTTGGCGGTGATTAGTAGGGCACCATAGCTCATAGCTCATCTTCCATAGCTCATCTTCCAACCCACACGCGTGGAGATGTTATCGTGCATGTAGCCACTGACTCTAAGACTCTGGGATGGAAAAGTTGGCGGTGATTAGTAGGGCACCATAGCTCATAGCTCATCTTCCATAGCTCATCTTCCATAGCTCATCTTCCAACCCACACGCGTGGAGATGTTATCGTGCATGTACCCATTGACTCTGAGACTCTGGGATGGCAAAAGTTGGCGGTGATTAGTAGGGCACCATAGCTCATAGCTCATCTTCCAACCCACACGCGTGGAGATGTTATCGTGCATATAGCCACTGACTCTGAGACTCTGGGATGGAAAAAGTTGGCGGTGATTAGTAGGGCAATTTTGAAGGTTTCCATAGCTCATCTTCCAACTCACACGCGTGGAGATGTTATCGTGCATGTACCTATTGACTCTAAGACTCTGGGATGGAAAAAGTTGGCCGTGGTCAGTAGGGCAATTTTGAAGGTTTCCATAGCTCATCTTCCAACCCACACGCGTGGAGATGTTATCGTGCATGTACCCATTGACTCTGAGACTCTGGGATGGAAAAAGTTGGCGGTGATTAGTAGGGCAATTTTGAAGGTTTCCATAGCTCATCTTCCAACCCACACGCGTGGAGATGTTTTCGTGCATGTACCCATTGACTCTGAGACTCTGGGATGGAAAAAGTTGGCGGTGATTAGTAGGGCACCATAGCTCATAGCTCATCTTCCATAGCTCATCTTCCATAGCTCATCTTCCAACCCACACGCGTGGAGATGTTATCGTGCATGTACCCATTGACTCTGAGACTCTGGGATGGAAAAAGTTGGCGGTGATTAGTAGGGCACCATAGCTCATAGCTCATCTTCCATAGCTCATCTTCCAACCCACACGCGTGGAGATGTTATCGTGCATGTACCCATTGACTCTGAGACTCTGGGATGGAAAAAGTTGGCGGTGATTAGTAGGGCACCATAGCTCATAGCTCATCTTCCATAGCTCATCTTCCAACCCACACGCGTGGAGATGTTATCGTGCATGTACCCATTGACTCTAAGACTCTGGGATGGAAAAAGTTGGCGTTGAGTAGTAGGGCACCATAGCTCATAGCTCATCTTCCATAGCTCATCTTCCAACCCACACGCGTGGAGATGTTATCGTGCATGTACCCATTGACTCTGAGACTCTGGGATGGAAAAAGTTGGCGGTGATTAGTAGGGCACCATAGCTCATAGCTCATCTTCCAACCCACACGCGTGGAGATGTTTTCGTGCATGTACCCATTGACTCTGAGACTCTGGGATGGAAAAAGTTGGCGGTGATTAGTAGGGCACCATAGCTCATAGCTCATCTTCCATAGCTCATCTTCCAACCCACACGCGTGGAGATGTTATCGTGCATGTACCCATTGACTCTAAGACTCTGGGATGGAAAAAGTTGGCGGTGATTAGTAGGGCACCATAGCTCATAGCTCATCTTCCATAGCTCATCTTCCAACCCTCACGCGTGGAGATGTTATCGTGCATGTACCCACTGACTCTAAGACTCTGGGATGGAAAAAGTTGGCGGTGATTAGTAGGGCACCATAGCTCATAGCTCATCTTCCATAGCTCATCTTCCAACCCTCACGCGTGGAGATGTTATCGTGCATGTACCCACTGACTCTAAGACTCTGGGATGGAAAAAGTTGGCGGTGATTAGTAGGGCACCATAGCTCATAGCTCATCTTCCATAGCTCATCTTCCAACCCTCACGCGTGGAGATGTTATCGTGCATGTACCCACTGACTCTAAGACTCTGGGATGGAAAAAGTTGGCGGTGATTAGTAGGGCACCATAGCTCATAGCTCATCTTCCATAGCTCATCTTCCATAGCTCATCTTCCAACCCACACGCGTGGAGATGTTATCGTGCATGTACCCACTGACTCTAAGACTCTGGGATGGAAAAAGTTGGCGGTGATTAGTAGGGCACCATAGCTCATAGCTCATCTTCCATAGCTCATCTTCCAACCCTCACGCGTGGAGATGTTATCGTGCATGTACCCACTGACTCTAAGACTCTGGGATGGAAAAAGTTGGCGGTGATTAGTAGGGCACCATAGCTCATAGCTCATCTTCCATAGCTCATCTTCCAACCCACACGCGTGGAGATGTTATCGTGCATGTACCCACTGACTCTAAGACTCTGGGATGGAAAAAGTTGGCGGTGATTAGTAGGGCACCATAGCTCATAGCTCATCTTCCATAGCTCATCTTCCAACCCACACGCGTGGAGATGTTATCGTGCATGTAGCCACTGACTCTAAGACTCTGGGATGGAAAAAGTTGGCGGTGATTAGTAGGGCACCATAGCTCATAGCTCATCTTCCAACCCACACGCGTGGAGATGTTATCGTGCATGTACCCATTGACTCTAAGACTCTGGGATGGAAAAAGTTGGGGGTGATTAGTAGGGCACCATAGCTCATAGCTCATCTTCCATAGCTCATCTTCCATAGCTCATCTTCCAACCCACACGCGTGGAGATGTTATCGTGCATGTACCTATTGACTCTAAGACTCTGGGATGGAAAAAGTTGGCCGTGGTCAGTAGGGCAATTTTGAAGGTTTCCATAGCTCATCTTCCAACCCACACGCGTGGAGATGTTATCGTGCATGTACCTATTGACTCTAAGAATCTGGGATGGAAAAAGTTGGCCGTGGTCAGTAGGGCAATTTTGAAGGTTTCCATAGCTCATCTTCCAACCCACACGCGTGGAGATATTATCATGCATGTACCCATTGACTCTAAGACTCTGGGATGGAAAAAGTTGGCGGTGATTAGTAGGGCACCATAGCTCATAGCTCATCTTCCATAGCTCATCTTCCAACCCACACGCGTGGAGATGTTATCGTGCATGTACCCATTGACTCTGAGACTCTGGGATGGAAAAAGTTGGCGGTGATTAGTAGGGCAATTTTGAAGGTTTCCATAGCTCATCTTCCAACCCACACGCGTGGAGATGTTATCGTGCATGTACCCATTGACTCTAAGACTCTGGGATGGAAAAAGTTGGCGGTGATTAGTAGGGCACCATAGCTCATAGCTCATCTTCCATAGCTCATCTTCCAACCCACACGCGTGGAGATGTTATCGTGCATGTACCCATTGACTCTGAGACTCTGGGATGGAAAAAGTTGGCGGTGATTAGTAGGGCAATTTTGAAGGTTTCCATAGCTCATCTTCCAACCCACACGCGTGGAGATGTTATCGTGCATGTACCCGATGACTCTAAGACTCTGGGATGGAAAAAGTTGGCGGTGATTAGTAGGGCAATTTTGAAGGTTTCCATAGCTCATCTTTCAACCCACACGCGTGGAGATGTTATCGTGCATGTACCCACTGACTCTAAGACTCTGGGATGGAAAAAGTTGGCGGTGATTAGTAGGGCACCATAGCTCATAGCTCATCTTCCAACCCACACGCGTGGAGATGTTATCGTGCATGTACCCATTGACTCTAAGACTCTGGGATGGAAAAAGTTGGCGGTGATTAGTAGGGCACCATAGCTCATAGCTCATCTTCCATAGCTCATTTTCCAACCCACACGCGTGGAGATGTTTTCGTGCATGTACCCATTGACTCTGAGACTCTGGGATGGAAAAAGTTGGCGGTGATTAGTAGGGCACCATAGCTCATAGCTCATCTTCCAACCCACACGCGTGGAGATGTTATCGTGCATGTACCCATTGACTCTGAGACTCTGGGATGGAAAAAGTTGGCGGTGGTCAGTAGGGCAATTTTGAACGCTTCCATAGCTCATCTTCCAATCCACACGGGCGGTGATGTTATCGTGCATGTACCCATTGACTCTGAGACTCTGGGATGGAAAAAGTTGGCGGTGATTAGTAGGGCACCATAGCTCATAGCTCATCTTCCATAGCTCATTTTCCAACCCACACGCGTGGAGATGTTATCGTGCATGTACCCATTGACTCTAAGACTCTGGGATGGAAAAAGTTGGCGGTGATTAGTAGGGCACCATAGCTCATAGCTCATCTTCCATAGCTCATCTTCCAACCCACACGCGTGGAGATGTTATCGTGCATGTACCTATTGACTCTAAGACTCTGGGATGGAAAAAGTTGGCGGTGATTAGTAGGGCAATTTTGAAGGTTTCCATAGCTCATCTTTCAACCCACACGCGTGGAGATGTTATCGTGCATGTACCCATTGACTCTAAGACTCTGGGATGGAAAAAGTTGGCGGTGATTAGTAGGGCACCATAGCTCATAGCTCATCTTCCAACCCACACGCGTGGAGATGTTATCGTGCATGTACCCATTGACTCTAAGACTCTGGGATGGAAAAAGTTGGCGGTGATTAGTAGGGCACCATAGCTCATAGCTCATCTTCCATAGCTCATTTTCCAACCCACACGCGTGGAGATGTTTTCGTGCATGTACCCATTGACTCTGAGACTCTGGGATGGAAAAAGTTGGCGGTGATTAGTAGGGCACCATAGCTCATAGCTCATCTTCCAACCCACACGCGTGGAGATGTTATCGTGCATGTACCCATTGACTCTGAGACTCTGGGATGGAAAAAGTTGGCGGTGGTCAGTAGGGCAATTTTGAACGCTTCCATAGCTCATCTTCCAATCCACACGGGCGGTGATGTTATCGTGCATGTACCCATTGACTCTGAGACTCTGGGATGAAAAAAGTTGGCGGTGATTAGTAGGGCACCATAGCTCATATCTCATCACCATAGCTCATCTTCCATAGCTCATCTTCCAACCCACACACGTGGAGATGTTATCGTGCATGTACCCACTGACTCTAAGACTCTGGGATGGAAAAAGTTGGCGGTGATTAGTAGGGCACCATAGCTCATAGCTCATCTTCCAACCCACACGCGTGGAGATGTTATCGTGCATGTACCCATTGACTCTAAGACTCTGGGATGGAAAAAGTTGGCGGTGATTAGTAGGGCACCATAGCTCATAGCTCATCTTCCATAGCTCATCTTCCATAGCTCATCTTCCATAGCTCATCTTCCAACCCACACGCGTGGAGATGTTATCGTGCATGTACCTATTGACTCTAAGACTCTGGGATGAAAAAAGTTGGCCGTGGTCAGTATGGCAATTTTGAAGGTTTCCATAGCTCATCTTCCAACCCACACGCGTGGGGATGTTATCGTGCATGTACCTATTGACTCTAAGACTCTGGGATGGAAAAAGTTGGCGGTGATTAGTAGGGCACCATAGCTCATAGCTCATCTTCCATAGCTCATCTTCCATAGCTCATCTTCCAACCCACACGGGTGGTGATGTTATCGTGCATGTACCCATTGACTCTAAGACTCTGGGATGGAAAAAGTTGGCGGTGATTAGTAGGGCACCATAGCTCATAGCTCATCTTCCATAGCTCATCTTCCAACCCACACGCGTGGAGATGTTATCGTGCATGTACCTATTGACTCTAAGACTCTGGGATGGAAAAAGTTGGCGGTGATTAGTAGGGCAATTTTGAAGGTTTTCATAGCTCATCTTCCAACCCACACGCGTGGAGATGTTATCGTGCATGAACCCACTGACTCTAAGACTCTGGGATGGAAAAAGTTGGCGGTGATTAGTAGGGCACCATAGCTCATAGCTCATCTTCCATAGCTCATCTTCCAACCCACACGCGTGGAGATGTTATCGTGCATGTACCCATTGACTCTGAGACTCTGGGATGGAAAAAGTTGGCGGTGATTAGTAGGGCAATTTTGAAGGTTTCCATAGCTCATCTTCCAACCCACACGCGTGGAGATGTTATCGTGCATGTAGCCACTGACTCTAAGACTCTGGGATGGAAAAAGTTGGCGGTGATTAGTAGGGCACCATAGCTCATAGCTCATCTTCCAACCCACACGCGTGGAGATGTTATCGTGCATGTACCCATTGACTCTAAGACTCTGGGATGGAAAAAGTTGGCGGTGATTAGTAGGGCACCATAGCTCATAGCTCATCTTCCATAGCTCATTTTCCAACCCACACGCGTGGAGATGTTTTCGTGCATGTACCCATTGACTCTGAGACTCGGGGATGGAAAAAGTTGGCGGTGATTAGTAGGGCACCATAGCTCATAGCTCATCTTCCAACCCACACGCGTGGAGATGTTATCGTGCATGTACCCATTGACTCTGAGACTCTGGGATGGAAAAAGTTGGCGGTGGTCAGTAGGGCAATTTTGAACGCTTCCATAGCTCATCTTCCAATCCACACGGGCGGTGATGTTATCGTGCATGTACCCATTGACTCTGAGACTCTGGGATGGAAAAAGTTGGCGGTGATTAGTAGGGCACCATAGCTCATTGCTCATCTTCCATAGCTCATCTTCCATAGCTCATCTTCCAACCCACACGCGTGGAGATGTTATCGTGCATGTACCCATTGACTCTGAGACTCTGGGATGGAAAAAGTTGGCGGTGATTAGTAGGGCACCATAGCTCATAGCTCATCTTCCATAGCTCATCTTCCAACCCACACGCGTGGAGATGTTATCGTGCATGTAGCCACTGACTCTAAGACTCTGGGATGGAAAAAGTTGGCGGTGATTAGTAGGGCACCATAGCTCATAGCTCATCTTCCATAGCTCATCTTCCATAGCTCATCTTCCAACCCACACGCGTGGAGATGTTATCGTGCATGTACCCATTGACTCTGAGACTCTGGGATGGCAAAAGTTGGCGGTGATTAGTAGGGCACCATAGCTCATAGCTCATCTTCAAACCCACACGCGTGGAGATGTTATCGTGCATGTAGCCACTGACTCTGAGACTCTGGGATGGAAAAAGTTGGCGGTGATTAGTAGGGCAATTTTGAAGGTTTTCATAGCTCATCTTCCAACTCACACGCGTGGAGATGTTATCGTGCATGTACCTATTGACTCTAAGACTCTGGGATGGAAAAAGTTGGCCGTGGTTAGTAGGGCAATTTTGAAGGTTTCCATAGCTCATCTTCCAACCCACACGCGTGGAGATGTTATCGTGCATGTACCCATTGACTCTGAGACTCTGGGATGGAAAAAGTTGGCGGTGATTAGTAGGGCAATTTTGAAGGTTTCCATAGCTCATCTTCCAACCCACACGCGTGGAGATATTTTCGTGCATGTACCCATTGACTCTGAGACTCTGGGATGGAAAAAGTTGGCGGTGATTAGTAGGGCACCATAGCTCATAGCTCATCTTCCATAGCTCATCTTCCATAGCTCATCTTCCAACCCACACGCTTGAAGATGTTATCCTGCATGTACCCATTGACTCTGAGACTCTGGGATGGAAAAAGTTGGCGGTGATTAGCAGGGCACCATAGCTCATAGCTCATCTTCCATAGCTCATCTTCCAACCCACACGCGTGGAGATGTTATCGTGCATGTACCCATTGACTCTGAGACTCTGGGATGGAAAAAGTTGGCGGTGATTAGTAGGGCACCATAGCTCATAGCTCATCTTCCATAGCTCATCTTCCAACCCACACGCGTGGAGATGTTATCGTGCATGTACCCATTGACTCTAAGACTCTGGGATGGAAAAAGTTGGCGTTGAGTAGTAGGGCACCATAGCTCATAGCTCATCTTCCATAGCTCATCTTCCATAGCTCATCTTCCAACCCACACGCGTGGAGATGTTATCGTGCATGTACCCATTGACTCTGAGACTCTGGGATGGAAAAAGTTGGCGGTGATTAGTAGGGCACCATAGCTCATAGCTCATCTTCCAACCCACACGCGTGGAGATGTTTTCGTGCATGTACCCATTGACTCTGAGACTCTGGGATGGAAAAAGTTGGCGGTGATTAGTAGGGCACCATAGCTCATAGCTCATCTTCCATAGCTCATCTTCCAACCCACACGCGTGGAGATGTTATCGTGCATGTACCCATTGACTCTAAGACTCTGGGATGGAAAAAGTTGGCGGTGATTAGTAGGGCAATTTTGAAGGTTTCCATAGCTCATCTTCCAACCCACACGCGTGGAGATGTTATCGTGCATGTACCTATTGACTCTAAGAATCTGGGATGGAAAAAGTTGGCCGTGGTCAGTAGGGCAATTTTCAGGTTTCCATAGCTCATCTTCCAACCCACACGCGTGGAGATGTTATCGTGCATGTACCCATTAACTCTGAGACTCTGGGATGGAAAAAGTTGGCGGTGATTAGTAGGGCAATTTTGAAGGTTTCCATAGCTCATCTTCCAACCCACACGCGTGGAGATGTTATCGTGCATGTACCTATTGACTCTAAGAATCTGGGATGGAAAAAGTTGGCCGTGGTCAGTAGGGCAATTTTAAGGTTTCCATAGCTCATCTTCCAACCCACACGCGTGGAGATGTTATCGTGCATGTACCCATTGACTCTAAGACTCTGGGATGGAAAAAGTTGGCGGTGATTAGTAGGGCACCATAGCTCATAGCTCATCTTC
>CAKAIZ010000405.1:0-49243 GCA_916610145.1 Eristalis arbustorum | reverse complement strand
TTATATATATATATATACTGCGCTGAAACCCGCGTTTCCTAAACTACTATGAAAGTTTTTGATCTTTAACCAACTTTTTCCTGTCATTTTTACTAGTTTCTTCTTTTCATATAACTTTTTCTGCTCTTTTACCTACTTTTTTCATGGAAAATCTGATTATTTTCTCAATATTTTTATATTATATATTATATATATATACTGCGCTGAAACCCGCATTTCATAAACTACTATGAAAGTTTTTGATCTTTAAACAACTTTTTCCTGTGATTTTTAGAAGTTTCTTCTTTTCATATAACTTTTTCTGCTCTTTTACCTACATTTTTCATGGAAAATTTGATTATTTTCTCAATATTTTTATATTATATATTGTATATATACTGCACTGAAACCCGCATTTCCTAAACTACTATGAAAGTTTTTGATCTTTAACCAACTTTTTCCTGTGATTTTTACTAGTTTCTTCTTTTCATATAACTTTTTCTGCTCTTTTACCTACTATTTTCATGGAAAATCTGATTATTTTTTCAATATTTTTTTATTATATATATATATACTGCGCTGAAACCCGCGTTTCCTAAACTACTATGAAAGTTTTTGATCTTTAACCAACTTTTTCCTGTCATTTTTACTAGTTTCTTCTTTTCATATAACTTTTTCTGCTCTTTTACCTACTTTTTTTCATGGAAAATCAGATTATTTTCTCAATATTTTATATTATATATTATATATATATACTGCGCTGAAACCCGCATTTCCTAAACTACTATGAAAGTTTTTGATCTTTAACCAACTTTTTCCTGTGATTTTTAGAAGTTTCTTCTTTTCATATAACTTTTTCTGCTCTTTTACCTACATTTTTCATGGAAAATCTGATTATTTTCTCAATATTTTTATATTATATATTGTATATATACTGCCCTGAAACCCGCATTTCCTAAACTACTATGAAAGTTTTTGATCTTTAACCAACTTTTACCTGTCATTTTTAGAAGTTTCTTCTTTTCATATAACTTTTTCTGCTCTTTTACCTACATTTTTCATGGAAAATCTGATTATTTTCTCAATATTTTTATATTATATATACATATACTGCGCTGAAACCCGCATTTCCTAAACTACTATGAAAGTTTTTGATCTTTAACCAACATTTTCCTGTGATTTTTACTAGTTTCTTCTTTTCATATAACTTTTTCTGCTCTTTTACCTACATTTTTCATGGAAAATCTGATTATATTCTCAATATTTTTATATTATATATATATATATACTGCGCTGAAACCCGCATTTCCTAAACTACTATGAAAGTTTTTGATCTTTAACCAACTTTTTCCTGTGATTTTTACTAGTTTCTTCTTTTCATATAACTTTTTCTGCTCTTTTACCTACTATTTTCATGGAAAATCTGATTATTTTCTCAATATTTTTCTATTATATATATATATATACTGCGCTGAAACCCGCGTTTCCTAAACTACTATGAAAGTTTTTGATCTTTAACCAACTTTTTCCTGTCATTTTTACTAGTTTCTTCTTTTCATATAACTTTTTCTGCTCTTTTACCTACTTTTTTCATGGAAAATCTGATTATTTTCTCAATATTTTTATATTATATATTATATATATATATACTGCGCTGAAACCCGCATTTCCTAAACTACTATGAAGGTTTTTGATCTTTAACCAACTTTTTCCTGTGATTTTTAGAAGTTTCTTCTTTTCATATAACTTTTTCTGCTCTTTTACCTACATTTTTCATGGAAAATCTGATTATTTTCTCAATATTTTTATATTATATATTGTATATATACTGCCCTGAAACCCGCATTTCCTAAACTACTATGAAAGTTTTTGATCTTTAACCAACTTTTTCCTGTCATTTTTAGAAGTTTCTTCTTTTCATATAACTTTTTCTGCTCTTTTACCTACATTTTTCATGGAAAATCTGATTATTTTCTCAATATTTTTATATTATATATACATATACTGCGCTGAAACCCGCATTTCCTAAACTGCTATGAAAGTTTTTGATCTTTAACCAACATTTTCCTGTGATTTTTACTAGTTTCTTCTTTTCATATAACTTTTTCTGCTCTTTTACCTACATTTTTCATGGAAAATCTGATTATATTCTCAATATTTTTATATTATATATATATATATACTGCGCTGAAACCCGCATTTCCTAAACTACTATGAAAGTTTTTGATCTTTAACCAACATTTTCCTGTGATTTTAACTAGTTTCTTCTTTTCATATAACTTTTTCTGCTCTTTTACCTACATTTTTCATGGAAAATCTCATTATTTTCTCAATATTTTTATATTATATATATATACTGCGCTGAAACCCGCATTTCCTAAGCTACTATGAAAGTTTTTGATCTTTAACCAACTTTTTCCTGTGATTTTTACTAGTTTCTTCTTTTCATATAAATTTTACTGCTCTTTTACCTACTATTTTCATGGAAAATCTGATTATTTTCTCAATATTTTTCTATTATATATATATATACTGCGCTGAAACCCGCGTTTCCTAAACTACTATGAAAGTTTTTGATCTTTAACCAACTTTTTCCTGTCATTTTTACTAGTTTCTTCTTTTCATATAACTTTTTCTGCTCTTTTACCTACTTTTTTCATGGAAAATCTGATTATTTTCTCAATATTTTTATATTATATACATATACTGCGCTGAAACCCGCATTTCCTAAACTACTATGAAAGTTTTTGATCTTTAACCAACTTTTTCCTGTGATTTTTAGAAGTCTCTTCTTTTCATATAACTTTTTCTGCTCTTTTACCTACATTTTTCATGGAAAATCTGATTATTTCCTCAATATTTATATATTATGTATTGTATATATACTGCACTGAAACCCACATTTCCTAAACTACTATGAAAGTTTTTGATCTTTAACCAACTTTTTCCTGTCATTTTTAGAAGTTTCTTCTTTTCATATAACTTTTTCTGCTCTTTTACCTACATTTTTCATGGAAAATCTGATTATTTTCTCAATATTTTTATATTATATATACATATACTGCGCTGAAACCCGCATTTCCTAAACTACTATGAAAGTTTTTGATCTTTAACCAACATTTTCCTGTGATTTTTACTAGTTTCTTCTTTTCATATAACTTTTTCTGCTCTTTTACCTACATTTTTCATGGAAAATCTGATTTTTTTCTTAATATTTTTATATTATATATATATACTGCGCTGAAACCCGCATTTCCTAAACTACTATGAAAGTTTTTGATCTTTAACCAACGTTTTCCTGTGATTTTTACTAGTTTCTTCTTTTCATATAACTTTTTCTGTCTTTTACCTACATTTTTCATGGAAAATCTGATTATTTTCTCAATATTTTTATATTATAAATTATATATATACTGCGCTGAAACCCGCATTTCCTAAGCTACTATGAAAGTTTTTGATCTTTAACCAACTTTTCATGGAACCTACTATTTTCATGGAAAATCTGATTATTTTCTCAATATTTTTCTATTATATATATATATATACTGCGCTGAAACCCGCGTTTCCTAAACTACTATGAAAGTTTTTGATCTTTAACCAACTTTTTCCTGTCATTTTTACTAGTTTCTTCTTTTCATATAACTTTTTCTGCTCTTTTACCTACTTTTTTCATGGAAAATCTGATTATTTTCTCAATATTTTTATATTATATATTATATATATATACTGCGCTGAAACCCGCATTTCATAAACTACTATGAAAGTTTTTGATCTTTAAACAACTTTTTCCTGTGATTTTTAGAAGTTTCTTCTTTTCATATAACTTTTTCTGCTCTTTTACCTACATTTTTCATGGAAAATCCGATTATTTTCTCAATATTTTTATATTATATATTGTATATATACTGCACTGAAACCCGCATTTCCTAAACTACTATGAAAGTTTTTGATCTTTAACCAACTTTTTCCTGTGATTTTTACTAGTTTCTTCTTTTCATATAACTTTTTCTGCTCTTTTACCTACTATTTTCATGGAAAATCTGATTATTTTTTCAATATTTTTTTATTATATATATATATACTGCGCTGAAACCCGCGTTTCCTAAACTACTATGAAAGTTTTTGATCTTTAACCAACTTTTTCCTGTCATTTTTACTAGTTTCTTCTTTTCATATAACTTTTTCTGCTCTTTTACCTACTTTTTTCATGGAAAATCAGATTATTTTCTCAATATTTTTATATTATATATTATATATATATACTGCGCTGAAACCCGCATTTCCTAAACTACTATGAAAGTTTTTGATCTTTAACCAACTTTTTCCTGTGATTTTTAGAAGTTTCTTCTTTTCATATAACTTTTTCTGCTCTTTTACCTACATTTTTCATGGAAAATCTGAATATTTTCTCAATATTTTTATATTATATATTGTATATATACTGCCCTGAAACCCGCATTTCCTAAACTACTATGAAAGTTTTTGATCTTTAACCAACTTTTTCCTGTCATTTTTAGAAGTTTCTTCTTTTCATATAACTTTTTCTGCTCTTTTACCTACATTTTTCATGGAAAATCTGATTATTTTCTCAATATTTTTATATTATATATACATATACTGCGCTGAAACCCGCATTTCCTAAACTACTATGAAAGTTTTTGATCTTTAACCAACATTTTCCTGTGATTTTTACTAGTTTCTTCTTTTCATATAACTTTTTCTGCTCTTTTACCTACATTTTTCATGGAAAATCTGATTATATTCTCAATATTTTTATATTATATATATATATACTGCGCTGAAACCCGCATTTCCTAAACTACTATGAAAGTTTTTGATCTTTAACCAACATTTTCCTGTGATTTTAACTAGTTTCTTCTTTTCATATAACTTTTTCTGCTCTTTTACCTACATTTTTCATGGAAAATCTCATTTTTTTCTCAATATTTTAATATTATATATATATACTGCGCTGAAACCCGCATTTCCTAAGCTACTATGAAAGTTTTTGATCTTTAACCAACTTTTTCCTGTGATTTTTACTAGTTTCTTCTTTTCATATAAATTTTACTGCTCTTTTACCTACTATTTTCATTGGAAATCTGATTATTTTCTCAATATTTTTCTATTATATATATATATACTGCGCTGAAACCCGCGTTTCCTAAACTACTATGAAAGTTTTTGATCTTTAACCAACTTTTTCCTGTCATTTTTACTAGTTTCTTCTTTTCATATAACTTTTTCTGCTCTTTTACCTACTTTTTTCATGGAAAATCTGATTATTTTCTCAATATTTTTATATTATATATTATATATATATACTGCGCTGAAACCCGCATTTCCTAAACTACTATGAAAGTTTTTGATCTTTAACCAACTTTTTCCTGTGATTTTTAGAAGTTTCTTCTTTTCATATAACTTTTTCTGCTCTTTTACCTACATTTTTCATGGAAAATCTGATTATTTTCTCAATATTTTTATATTATATATTGTATATATACTGCACTGAAATCCGCATTTCCTAAACTACTATGAAAGTTTTTGATCTTTAACCAACTTTTTCCTGTCATTTTTAGAAGTTTCTTCTTTTCATATAACTTTTTCTGCTCTTTTACCTACATTTTTCATGGAAAATCTGATTATTTTCTTAATATTTTTATATTATATATACATATACTGCGCTGAAACCCGCATTTCCTAAACTACTATGAAAGTTTTTGATCTTTAACCAACATTTTCCTGTGATTTTTACCAGTTTCCTCTTTTCATATAACTTTTCCTGCTCTTTTACCTACATTTTTCATGGAAAATCTGATTATATTCTCAATATTTTTATATTATATATATATATATACTGCGCTGAAACCGCATTTCCTAAACTACTATGAAAGTTTTTGATCTTTAACCAACATTTTCCTGTGATTTTAACTAGTTTCTTCTTTTCATATAACTTGTTCTGCTCTTTTACCAACATTTTTCATGGAAAATCTGATTATTTTCTCAATATTTTTATTTTATACTGCTATTTTTATATATATACTGCGCTGAAACCCGCATTTCCTAAACTACTATGAAAGTTTTTGATCTTTAACAAACTTTTTCCTGTGATTTTTAGAAGTTTCTTCTTTTCATATAACTTTTTCTGCTCTTTTACCTACATTTTCATGGAAAATCTGATTATTTTCTCAATATTTTTATATTATATATATATACTGCGCTGAAACCCGTATTTCCTAAACTACTATAAAAGTTTTTGATCTTTAACCAACTTTTTCCTCTGATTTTAACTAGTTTCTTCTTTTCATATAACTTTTTCTGCTCTTTTACCTACTTTTTTCATGGAAAATCTGATTATTTTCTCAATATTTTTATATTATACTGCTATTTATATATATATACTGCGCTGAAACCCGCATTTCCTAAACTACTATGAAAGTTTTTGATCTTTAACCAACTTTTTCCTGTGATTTTTACTAGTTTCTTCTTTTCATATAACTTTTTCTGCTCTTTTACCTACATTTTTCATGGAAAATCTGATTATTTTCTCAATATTTATATATTATGTATTGTATATATACTGCACTGAAACCCGCATTTCCTAAACTACTATGAAAGTTTTTGATCTTTAACCAACTTTTTCCTGTCATTTTTAGAAGTTTCTTCTTTTCCTATAACTTTTTCTGCTCTTTTACCTACATTTTTCATGGAAAATCTCATTATTTTCTCAATATTTTTATATTATATATACATATACTGCGCTGAAACCCGCATTTCCTAAACTACTATGAAAGTTTTTGATCTTTAACCAACATTTTCCTGTGATTTTTACTAGTTTCTTCTTTTCATATAACTTTTTCTGCTCTTTTACCTACATTTTTCATGGAAAATCTGATTTTTTTCTTAATATTTTTATATTATATATATATACTGCGCTGAAACCCGCATTTCCTAAACTACTATGAAAGTTTTTGATCTTTAACCAACGTTTTCCTGTGATTTTTACTAGTTTCTTCTTTTCATATAACTTTTTCTGTCTTTTACCTACATTTTTCATGGAAAATCTGATTATTTTCTCAATATTTTTATATTATAAATTATATATATACTGCGCTGAAACCCGCATTTCCTAAGCTACTATGAAAGTTTTTGATCTTTAACCAACTTTTCATGGAACCTACTATTTTCATGGAAAATCTGATTATTTTCTCAATATTTTTCTATTATATATATATATATATACTGCGCTGAAACCCGCGTTTCCTAAACTACTATGAAAGTTTTTGATCTTTAACCAACTTTTTCCTGTCATTTTTACTAGTTTCTTTTTTTCATATAACTTTTTCTGCTCTTTTACCTACTTTTTTCATGGAAAATCTGATTATTTTCTCAATATTTTTATATTATATATTATATATATATACTGCGCTGAAACCCGCATTTCATAAACTACTATGAAAGTTTTTGATCTTTAAACAACTTTTCCTGTGATTTTTATAAGTTTCTTCTTTTCATATAACTTTTTCTGCTCTTTTACCTACATTTTTCATGGAAAATCTGATTATTTTCTCAATATTTTTATATTATATATTGTATATATACTGCACTGAAACCCGCATTTCCTAAACTACTATGAAAGTTTTTGATCTTTAACCAACTTTTTCCTGTGATTTTTACTAGTTTCTTCTTTTCATATAACTTTTTCTGCTCTTTTACCTACTATTTTCATGGAAAATCTGATTATTTTCTCAATATTTTTCTATTATATATATATATACTGCGCTGAAACCCGCGTTTCCTAAACTACTATGAAAGTTTTTGATCTTTAACCAACTTTTTCCCGTCATTTTTACTAGTTTCTTCTTTTCATATAACTTTTTCTGCTCTTTTACCTACTTTTTTCATGGAAAATCAGATTATTTTCTCAATATTTTTATATTATATATTATATATATATACTGCGCTGAAACCCGCATTTCCTAAACTACTATGAAAGTTTTTGATCTTTAACCAACTTTTTCCTGTGATTTTTAGAAGTTTCTTCTTTTCATATAACTTTTTCTGCTCTTTTACCTACATTTTTCATGGAAAATCTGATTATTTTCTCAATATTTTTATATTATATATTGTATATATACTGCCCTGAAACCCGCATTTCCTAAACTACTATGAAAGTTTTTGATCTTTAACCAACTTTTTCCTGTCATTTTTAGAAGTTTCTTCTTTTCATATAACTTTTTCTGCTCTTTTACCTACATTTTTCATGGAAAATCTGATTATTTTCTCAATATTTTTATATTATATATACATATACTGCGCTGAAACCCGCATTTCCTAAACTACTATGAAAGTTTTTGATCTTTAACCAACATTTTCCTGTGATTTTTACTAGTTTCTTCTTTTCATATAACTTTTTCTGCTCTTTTACCTACTTTTTTCATGGAAAATCTCATTATTTTCTCAATATTTTTATATTATATATATATACTGCGCTGAAACCCGCATTTCCTAAGCTACTATGAAAGTTTTTGATCTTTAACCAACTTTTTCCTGTGATTTTTACTAGTTTCTTCTTTTCATATAAATTTTACTGCTCTTTTACCTACTATTTTCATTGGAAATCTGATTATTTTCTCAATATTTTTCTATTATATATATATATACTGCGCTGAAACCCGCGTTTCCTAAACTACTATGAAAGTTTTTGATCTTTAACCAACTTTTTCCTGTCATTTTTACTAGTTTCTTCTTTTCATATAACTTTTTCTGCTCTTTTACCTACTTTTTTCATGGAAAATCTGATTATTTTCTCAATATTTTTATATTATATATTATATATATATACTGCGCTGAAACCCGCATTTCCTAAACTACTATGAAAGTTTTTGATCTTTAACCAACTTTTTCCTGTGATTTTTAGAAGTTTCTTCTTTTCATATAACTTTTTCTGCTCTTTTACCTACATTTTTCATGGAAAATCTGATTATTTTCTCAATATTTTTATATTATATATTGTATATATACTGCACTGAAATCCGCATTTCCTAAACTACTATGAAAGTTTTTGATCTTTAACCAACTTTTTCCTGTCATTTTTAGAAGTTTCTTCTTTTCATATAACTTTTTCTGCTCTTCTACCTACATTTTTCATGGAAAATCTGATTATTTTCTCAATATTTTTATATTATATATACATATACTGCGCTGAAACCCGCATTTCCTAAACTACTATGAAAGTTTTTGATCTTTAACCAACATTTTCCTGTGATTTTTACTAGTTTCCTCTTTTCATATAACTTTTTCTGCTCTTTTACCTACATTTTTCATGGAAAATCTGATTATATTCTCAATATTTTTATATTATATATGAAATTTCTACAAGCGTTTTTGTAGATTTTAAAGATTTTAAAACACTTTTACTTACTTTCTTAAATCAATTAAAAAAAGTTGCGACGGTCCGGTAGAAATAAAACGCGTGCGTATCGGGTGACGATTCGTTAACAAGTGGAAGTTTTTATTTTTCCAGTTAATTTAGTGTTCCGATAAATGAGCATACAATATTTCGTTAAACTATAAATATGGCCGCTTAGGCGCAAAATTCAAATATTATACCAATTTAATTATAATTCAATGGTTAATTCACAATAGTTGTTTTAATTTAAGAATTCATTTTTTGTTTTTTTTTTTTTTTTTTTTTTTATTATATATTTATATATAAATGCGTGTGTTCTGGCGAAACACCGGCCGCGTTGAAGGGCTATAGGCTTCAAACTTCCTCAGGCAGAACCGCTAACTTTACGATGGGGCGTCTTATTACGCCGTTTCGCGTCCTTACTTCCGCCACTCTGACCTTTCCGTCCGCTCCTTCGACGACTGCGACGACTCGGCCGATTGTCCAATGTTGCGGTGGACTGTTGTCTTCGTGGACGACGACGACCTTTCCGACCACGAGGTTTGGTTGCTCCTTGGCCCATTTGCTGCGACCTTGCAGGCTCGTCAGGTAGTCCCTTGACCACTTCTGCCAGAACTGCTGCTTGAGACAGCATACAAGCTGCCATCTTTTTAAGCAGCCCATTCGAGTTTCCGGCAATTGCTCTGGTGGTAGCGCTCGAAGCGGGCTTCCTATAAGGAGGTGTGCAGGTGTGAGCGCCTCGCCGTCGTTGGGGTCTGCGCTGAGGGGTGCGATGGGCCTTGAATTTAGCACTGCCTCGACCTCGGCGAGAATCGTGAGCAGTTCCTCGCTCGTTAGAAGGGCGTTCCCCACGGTCCGGTGCAGCAGTCCCTTGGCTGATTTCACTGCCGCTTCCCACAGACCGCCGAAATGAGGAGCCCTTGGCGGTATGAAGGCGAAGTTGAAGCCTTCCTCTGCTGCGAATTGGTGAACGGCTTCCCTTCCTCGTTCGAACTGCGTCCGAGCTTCCTGCAGCTTCCTCTGAGCTCCCACGAAGTTGGTCCCGTTGTCGCAGTGTATGGTCTTCGGAAGTCCTCGACGAGCGATGAACCTTTTTAGAGCAAAGATAAAACAATCGGAAGACAAGTCCGTGGTTAGTTCAAAATGTACTGCCTTGGAAGAGAAACACACAAAGACGGCAATGTACGTTTTTACAGGTGGCCGACCACGAATTTTCAAGGTTGTGTACACGGGGCCACAAAAGTCAACGCCACATATAAGAAAGGGTCGTTGTGCTTTAAGTCGGTCGGCTGGCAAATTACCCATGATTTGGGTCAGCAATTTTGGCCTGTACTTAAAGCAGTGTACACAACTTTGCACAGTTTTTCGGCATGCTTCTTGGGCATTTACTAGCCACAATCTTTCTCGAAGCAGAGCCACCAATGCTTTGGGACCAGCATGGCAATTTTTTCTGTGCAAATACCGCAAATACGTCTTGATAAAATTCGTATTTTTTGAAAGCAACAGCGGAAATTTTGCATCATACTCAATCGGTGCATGGAGCAGGCGTCCGCCCACTCGAAGAAGCGAGAATGTAAATTCCCCATCTTTAAACTCATGCAAGAATGGATTGAGTTTTTGAATGTTTGGTGCAAGTGCGAGATTTCGTTTTAGTTTTCGGATGTCCTCGGAGAATTCCTGATATTGAACAATTTCTATTAGCTTTAGAAATGCCAACTTCAACTCTTGAGCCGATGGCGTGGCTTCGAACGTTTCGATTCTATTCTTCATTTTTCTGATGAAGCGCATGATGTACACAAAAATTCTTGCTATCTTTGCATACGACGAACATTTGTCGATAACATCCATCAGATCATTTTGAGGGTGTTCGATCGCTAGTAATGCTAGCTTCGTCTTTCTCGTTTCTAGGGCCTCTTCTTCCGGCGAGAGCTCAAATCGCGCATTGCTGGGCCATGACGCTGAACTTTCTAGAAGGAACAATGGACCGTGAAACCAAATTGACTCCTTTAGTTCATCCACGTTACAACCTCTAGATACAATGTCCGCTGGATTTTGTTTCGATGGGACATGTCTCCATGATATTTTTTGTGTCCACTCTTGAATTTCTGACACACGATTAGCCACAAATGTTGTCAGATTTGAAGGATGAGTTCTTATCCAGTGCAAAGTTATTTCGGAATCTGTCCAAAATACTGTTTGCTCTACCTGGAGATTCAACATTGCCGATACTCTCATCCACAATTTTGATAGAGTATGCGCTGCGCAAAGTTCCAATCGAGGAAGCGACTTGATTTTTAAGGGCGCCACCTTTGACTTTGCAGTTAATAGCGTCGACTTGATGCCTGATTTGGTTTGGCTGCGTATGTAAATGCAGCAACCATATGCTCTCATTGAGGCATCGGCGAACCCATGAACTTCAATCTTCGCGTTGGAGTGTGTCTCTACAAATCGCGGTATTTTTATATTTTGAAGTTGTGTCAAGTTTATCTTGAAGTTCTGCCAACTGGTATCAAGGCGCAATGGAATCGACTCGTCCCAATCTAATTTTGCAATCCATAGCTCTTGTAGCAAGATTTTTGCTTTAGTCACTATGGGGCATAATAGTCCAAGAGGATCAAAGAGACGTGAAGAAACTGATAGAATGTTTCTCTTCGTCGCTGGAAGATCATTAAAGTTTTCTTCTAGCTTGAAGCTAAAGATGTCTTCCCTAGGTTTCCAGTGAATTCCTAGCGTTTTCGTGAAGTCTGAATCATTAAATTTGATTTCCTTTTCAGGATTCCCTTCTTCGTAGAACGCTGGATGATTCGAAAACCATTTGGCTAATTGAAATCCGCCTCGTTTTAAGATCTCTATCACTTCCTGTTGGATTTTTGTGAGAGTCTGTAGCTCATTAGCACCGGTTAAAAGATCGTCCACATAGAAATCTTTAAGAATCGTTTCTGATCCTACCGGGTGAGAGTCTTTGTGAACATCGCTTAACATTTTCAAACACCTTATCGCTAGGAACGGTGCAGACGCAGTACCATAAGTGACTGTGTTTAATTGAAAATGTTGAAGAGGTTCGGATGGGTGTTTTCTCCACACTATGAGCTGGTAAATCGAATGCTCTTTGGCTATCATAACTTGCCGGTACATTTTGGAAATATCTGCCGTTAAGGCATATTTATGTTTTCGAAAACGGAGCAAAGTCGAAAACAGCTCCTCTTGAATGGTTGGACCGACCATCAATAAGTCATTCAGTGATTTTTGAGACGTTGTACGACTCGACGCATCAAATACAACCCGCAATTTTGTGCTTGTACTTTGTGGCCTTAAGACACATTGATGCGGAATGAAATAGTGTGGGATCTTCGGAATTTCGCTACTAGCCGGCGACATATGTCCCAAGGTGAGGTATTCATTCATGAAATCCATATACATAGCTCTAAGATCATCATTTTTCCAGAGCTTCCGCTCAAGAGAGAGAAACCGACGTTTAGCGTTGTCGTATGATGATCCTAATGAGCTTGGAGTTTCCTTAAATGGCAACATTACCTCAACTCGGCCTATCGGTAAGAGTTTTGTGTTTTCAACAAAGTGACTTTCACAACTTTGTTGTTCAGGTGTGAGTATCTTGTTTGATTCTCCGGGTATTTCCTCAAGTGTCCAAAATTTTTGGATCACTTGGTCTAGAGTTGGTATTTCATCTAAGTGGCATATCATGTTACAAATTCTTGTATTTGAATTTGAACTTTTGGAGTATTTTCCAGATATGATCCAACCTAACAAAGTTTTTTGTATCACCGGATACTCCGGACCTTTCTTTATTTGACCCACTGCAAGTAGATCAAAGAAGGTCTCAGCGCCCAACAACAGATCAATTTTTTGGGGTTTATGAAATCCTGGGTCAGCCAATATTATATTTTTTGGAATATTCCAATTCGTTGTATTGATAGCCTGATCTGGCTGATAGGCTGATATCGAAGTCATAACCCAATAATCGGCTGAGAAGGAATGCTCATTCAGCCTTGACTTCACTACAGCATGAACTTTTTTGTTCAGTTTTGAGTTCATCTTACCAATACCAAGCACATTCAATGATTTGTCTTCTTTCTGAAGATTCAACCTCTGTGCAAGTTCTTCCGTGATGAAGTTAATCTGCGAGCCTGAATCAAGTAAGGCTCTAGCTAGAAGATATTCACCATTCTTGCATTTTATTTGAACTACCGCGGTTGCAAGAATAACTTGATCTGTTGAAACAGAGGCGTGCAGGGCTTGGGAGGTCGAAGGTTGAACTCCGTTGACAGTTGTCACGTACTGGTGCAATAATGTGTGATGCGCTCGATTGCACACACTGCATCGACTCAATTTGCATTTGGAAACTGTGTGTCCTTTACGAAGGCAGTTGATGCAAATTGGTACATTTTTCGCAAACTCAAATCTTTGCGCCACGGATAACGCTGTAAACGACTGACATGCTGTTAGATAGTGGTCATTGGATTGGCAGAATAAACACTTTATTCTGCTTTGTTGTTGTTGTGTGTTAGAACACGAAAGCGATGACCTTTGGTTTTTTAGGCGATTCAGATCTCTTCTGTTCGCAGGTTGCCTGTAATTGAGTTTAACTCGAGACGATGACGACTCTTCGGCAGCTATGTGCTGATATCTCTTATTGAGTGCTGATTCACAGTCACTCCAGAGAGGAAGTGTGCTATAATCTAGCTGTTCTTCCCACTTTGACCTCGTGATCGCGTCCACTTTCGACATCACCAAGTGAATGATGATTGCGTTGGTAATGTTTTTCTCATCACCCAATGACAAAAGCGAATCGTATATCGCAGAAACCGTGTCTATCATATTGCGTAAAGCAGATGCAGATGGTTTTGTAATTTCTGGCAACTCAAATAGTGTCGATACATTATCGAAAAATATCAGACAGTTGTTGTCATACACTTTTTTCAAGCTCGCTAGCGCTTTCGGATAGTTTTGCTCTGTGATTTGGAACGCTTTAACCGTTCCCAAAGCCTCACCAGACAAACACGAAATGAGGTGATTAAACTTTTCTATGTCTGGTATATTTGGATCGTTGTCCACTAAATTTTCAAACAGGCTGATAAAGTTTTTGTATTCAGCGTATTTGCCGTTAAATTTGGGGAGGGACATTTTTGGTAGTCGTGAGTGATGAGGCCCAGAAAAGGAGTATTCTGCCATACTGGATCTGCGCCCCTTATTTAATACACTCATTAATAACGACTTTGTAACCACGCAAATGTCTTCCAATTCCCCGCGGAAAGTGTCACTATGATCAGTCAGCTCTATGTCTGATTGACAGATCATGGCTTGATCAATATATGAATTAAGTAAATCCAATCTACATTCTAATTCGATTGGATTCTGTGACATCTTCTTTTCTATTAACGCCGATTTCACACGAGAAATATTCGACACGATTACTGACCTCTGATGCTTGAGTTGCTCAAGAGTGTCATGTTTGCTCGGAGAATTTTGTCTCTTTGGTGCCATTGTTGTGATTTGAGGAAAATATTCAATTAACCGCTTTGATAATTTACGTGGAATTAGTTTGTCCACTGGCTTTGCACGATTTACTAATTAAGTCGTCGTTTGATTTAATGTAATCAAGACGCTAAATAATGAACGCAACCGGAATGAGTGCTATAAGCCGAACGCAACCGGAATGAGTGCTATAAGCCGAAACTATCTTGCTTTAGTTTAGCAACTGGTTTAATTTTCCAAATCACTTTAAAAATTTGTTTAATAATAACCGCGATTTATTTCTTTAATTATTATTATTTTTTTTTTTTTTTTTTTTTTTTGCTGGATGCACTCTTGTGCAAAAAAATTGCAACAAGTAATTTGTGCACTGAACACACTCTGTGAGAAGTAATGGAATGTAAACAAACCAAACACCAAATGTCAAATTACCAAATGTCAACACTTCGCACTGTCAACAATTGAAATGTAAACAAACACTTCCTGGCGAAATTACACCTTTTGCAATTGAATTTTATTTAATTTCTGGTAATTTTGATTGTTTGACACTGGCTTGATCACTGGTGATGTGTGCACGAATTTTTAATTGAATCCGGAGACAAAATAATGGTGTTAGCGGTGGCAACCAAAAACGAGCAACAATCGTTTGCCGAAATGAGAACTTTGCTCAGAACTGGGTTTATTATTTTTTAGTTTAAAATAATCGAACTTTAATGTAAACTATGCTTATTAGATTTAAGACACAATAAATAGACTTGATTAAAACGAATCGCACGCACTTTTATTATTATTTTGTTTTGGCACTTTATATATGTATGCATGTGTATGTGTATGATACAAGAAAGATCATTCAGTAAATGCAATGACAAAAATTGAAAGTGTATTTGAGCTACTGTACTTTTGGCAGAGTTAAGCAAATTGCTTCTTATCTCGCACTTTCAATTTTTGTTGAATACCTCTTTTTCGGCGACTTCCCTTTTGCACTGCTGACAATTGCAATTAGTATGCATTTCTTGCTTCTTCGTTGATTTTGTGTGATGTTTGATGTTTGATGTTTTTTTTGTTTTATCGCGCGCGATTTCCCGACACCGAACCGACAATTGTAACTAAGTACTTTTTTTTTTTTTATTTTTTTGCACTACACTGCACTACTTGTCTGTATGTTTCACACTTGTGCACTTTGTGATTTCTTTTGTTTGAAATCTGTTATTTCTATATACGTATATTCATATATATATATATTACGATATACGTATGTATCACTTTGCAATCACTTTTTTACTTTTTATTTTTGAATTTTTTTTTTTTGTCACTGCTCGGGCACCATGAAATTTCTACAAGCGTTTTTGTAGATTTTAAAGATTTTAAAACACTTTTACTTACTTTCTTAAATCAATTAAATCAAAGTTGCGACGGTCCGGTAGAAATAAAACGCGTGCGTATCGGGTGACGATTCGTTAACAAGTGGAAGTTTTTATTTTTCCAGTTAATTTAGTGTTCCGATAAATGAGCATACAATATTTCGTTAAACTATAAATATGGCCGCTTAGGCGCAAAATTCAAATATTATACCAATTTAATTATAATTCAATGGTTAATTCACAATAGTTGTTTTAATTTAAGAATCATTTTTTGTTTTTTTTTTTTTTTTTTTTTTTATTATATATTTATATATAAATGCGTGTGTTCTGGCGAAACAATATATATATATATACTGCGCTGAAACCCGCATTTCCTAAACTACTATGAAAGTTTTTGATCTTTAACCAACATTTTCCTGTGATTTTAACTAGTTTCTTCTTTTCATATAACTTGTTCTGCTCTTTTACCAACATTTTTCATGGAAAATCTGATTATTTTCTCAATATTTTTATTTTATACTGCTATTTTTATATATATACTGCGCTGAAACCCGCATTTCCTAAACTACTATGAAAGTTTTTGATCTTTAACAAACTTTTTCCTGTGATTTTTAGAAGTTTCTTCTTTTCATATAACTTTTTCTGCTCTTTTACCTACATTTTCATGGAAAATCTGATTATTTTCTCAATATTTTTATATTATATATATATATATACTGCGCTGAAACCCGTATTTCCTAAACTACTATAAAAGTTTTTGATCTTTAACCAACTTTTTCCTCTGATTTTAACTAGTTTCTTCTTTTCATATAACTTTTTCTGCTCTTTTACCTACTTTTTTCATGGAAAATCTGATTATTTTCTCAATATTTTTATATTATACTGCTATTTATATATATATACTGCGCTGAAACCCGCATTTCCTAAACTACTATGAAGTTTTTGATCTTTAACCAACTTTTTCCTGTGATTTTTACTAGTTTCTTCTTTTCATATAACTTTTTCTGCTCTTTTACCTACTTTTTTCATGGAAAATCTGATTATTTTCTCAATATTTTTATATTATATATATATATATTACTGCGCTGAAACCCGCATTTCCTAAACTACTATGAAAGTTTTTGATCTTTAACCAACTTTTTCCTGTGATTTTTACTAGTTTCTTCTTTTCATATAACTTTTTCTGCTCTTTTACCTACATTTTTCATGGAAAATCTGATTATTTTCTCAATATTTTTATATTATATATATTATATACTGCGCTAAAACCCGCATTTCCTGAACTACTATGAAAGTTTTTGATCTTTAACCAACTTTTTCCTGTGATTTTTACTAGTTTTCTTCTTTTCATATAACTTTTTCTGCTCTTTTACCTACTTTTTCATGGAAAATCTGATTATTTTCTCAATATTTTATATTATATATATATATACTGCGCTGGAACCCGCATTTCCTAAACTACTATGAAAGTTTTTGATCTTTAACCAACTTTTTCCTGTGATTTTTACTAGTTTCTTCTTTTCATATAACTTTTTCTGCTCTTTTACCTACATTTTTCATGGAAAATCTAATTATTTTCTCAATATTTTTATATTATATATATATATACTGCGCTGAAACCCGTATTTCCTAAACTACTATAAAAGTTTTTGATCTTTAACCAACTTTTTCCTCTGATTTTAACTAGTTTCTTCTTTTCATATAACTTTTTCTGCTCTTTTACCTACTTTTTTCATGGAAAATCTGATTATTTTCTCAATATTTTTATATTATACTGCTATTTATATATATATACTGCGCTGAAACCCGCATTTCCTAAACTACTATGAAAGTTTTTGATCTTTAACCAACTTTTTCCTGTGATTTTTACTAGTTTCTTCTTTTCATATAACTTTTTCTGCTCTTTTACCTACTTTTTTCATGGAAAATCTGATTATTTTCTCAATATTTTTAAATTATATATATATACTGCGCTGAAACCCGCATTTCCTAAACTACTATGAAAGTTCTTGATCTTTAACCAACTTTTTCCCGTGATTTTTACTAGTTTCTTCTTTGATATAACTTTTTCTGCTCTTTTACCTACATTTTTCATGGAAAATCTAATTATTTTCTCAATATTTTTATATTATATATATATATACTGCGCTGAAACCCGTATTTCCTAAACTACTATAAAAGTTTTTGATCTTTAACCAACTTTTTCCTCTGATTTTAACTAGTTTCTTCTTTTCATATAACTTTTTCTGCTCTTTTACCTACTTTTTTCATGGAAAATCTGATTATTTTCTCAATATTTTTATATTATACTGCTATTTATATATATATACTGCGCTGAAACCCGCATTTCCTAAACTACTATGAAAGTTTTTGATCTTTAACCAACTTTTTCCTGTGATTTTTACTAGTTTCTTCTTTTCATATAACTTTTTCTGCTCTTTTACCTACATTTTTCATGGAAAATCTGATTATTTTCTCAATATTTTTATATTATATATATATATACTGCGCTGAAACCCGCATTTCCTAAACTACTATGAAAGTTTTTGATCTTTAACCAACTTTTTCCTGTGATTTTTACTAGTTTCTTCTTTTCATATAACTTTTTCTGCTCTTTTACCTACATTTTTCATGGAAAATCTGATTATTTTCTCAATATTTTTATATTATATATATATATATACTGCGCTGAAACCCGCATTTCCTGAACTACTATGAAAGTTTTTGATCTTTAACCAACTTTTTCCTGTGATTTTTACTAGTTTCTTCTTTGATATAACTTTTTCTGCTCTTTTACCTACATTTTTCATGGAAAATCTAATTATTTTCTCAATATTTTTATATTATATATATATATACTGCGCTGAAACCCGTATTTCCTAAACTACTATAAAAGTTTTTGATCTTTAACCAACTTTTTCCTCTGATTTTAACTAGTTTCTTCTTTTCATATAACTTTTTCTGCTCTTTTACCTACTTTTTTCATGGAAAATCTGATTATTTTCTCAATATTTTTATATAATACTGCTATTTATATATATATACTGCGCTGAAACCCGCATTTCCTAAACTACTATGAAAGTTTTTGATCTTTAACCAACTTTTTCCTGTGATTTTTACTAGTTTCTTCTTTTCATATAACTTTTTCTGCTCTTTTACCTACTTTTTTCATGGAAAATCTGATTATTTTCTCAATATTTTTATATTATATATATATATATACTGCGCTGAAACCCGCATTTCCTGAACTACTATGAAAGTTTTTGATCTTTAACCAACTTTTTTCCTGTGATTTTTACTAGTTTCTTCTTTGATATAACTTTTTCTGCTCTTTTACCTACATTTTTCATGGAAAATCTAATTATTTTCTCAATATTTTTATATTATATATATATATACTGCGCTGAAACCCGTATTTCCTAAACTACTATAAAAGTTTTTGATCTTTAACCAACTTTTTCCTCTGATTTTAACTAGTTTCTTCTTTTCATATAACTTTTTCTGCTCTTTTACCTACTTTTTTCATGGAAAATCTGATTATTTTCTCAATATTTTTATATAATACTGCTATTTATATATATATACTGCGCTGAAACCCGCATTTCCTAAACTACTATGAAAGTTTTTGATCTTTAACCAACTTTTTCCTGTGATTTTTACTAGTTTCTTCTTTTCATATAACTTTTTCTGCTCTTTTACCTACTTTTTTCATGGAAAATCTGATTATTTTCTCAATATTTTTATATTATATATATATACTGCGCTGAAACCCGCATTTCCTAAACTACTATGAAAGTTTTTGATCTTTAACCAACTTTTTCCTGTGATTTTTACTAGTTTCTTCTTTTCATATAACTTTTTCTGCTCTTTTACCTACATTTTTCATGGAAAATCTGATTATTTTCTCAATATTTTTATATTATATATATATATACTGCGCTGAAACCCGCATTTCCTGAACTACTATGAAAGTTTTTGATCTTTACCCAACTTTTTTCTGTGATTTTTACTAGTTTCTTCATTTCATATAACTTTTTCTGCTCTTTTACCTACATTTTTCATGGAAAATCTGATTATTTTCTCAATATTTTTAAAATATGTATATATATATACTGCGCTGAAACCCGCATTTCCTGAAGTACTATAAAAGTTTTTGATCTTTAACCAACTTTTTCCTGTGATTTTTACTAGTTTCTTCTTTCCATATAACTTTTTCTGCTCTTTTACCTACATTTTTCATGAAAAATCTGATTATTTTCTCAATATTTTTATATTATATATATATATATACTGCGCTGAAACCCGCATTTCCTAAACTACTATGAAAGTTTTTGATCTTTAACCAACTTTTTCCTGTGACTTTTACTAGTTTCTTCCTTTCATATAACTTTTTCTGCTCTTTTACCTACATTTTTCATATAATTTTGATTATTTTCTCAATATTTTTATATTATATATATATATATACTGCGCTGAAACCCGCATTTCCTAAACTACTATGAAAGTTTTTGATCTTTAACCAACTTTTTCCTGTGATTTTTACTAGTTTCTTCTTTTCATATAACTTTTTCTGCTCTTTTACCTACTTTTTTTCATGGAAAATCTTATTATTTTCTCAATATTTTTATATTATATATATATATATATACTGCGCTGAAACCCGCATTTCCTAAACTACTATGAAAGTTTTTGATCTTTAACCAACTTTTTCCTGTGATTTTACTAGTTTCTTCTTTTCATATAACTTTTTCTGCTCTTTTACCTACATTTTTCATTGAAAATCTGATTATTTTCTCAATATTTTTATATTATATATATATATACTGCGCTGAAACCCGCGTTTCCTAAACTACTATGAACGTTTCTGATCTTTAACCAACTTTTTCCTGTGATTTTTACTAGTTTCCTCTTTTCATATAACTTTTTCTGCTCTTTTACCTACTTTTTTCATAGAAAATCTGATTATTTTCTCAATATTTTTATATTATATATATATACTGCGCTGAAACCCGCATTTCCTATACTACTATGAAAGTTTTTGATCTTTAAACCAATTTTTTCCTGTGATTTTTACTAGTTTCTTCTTTTCGTATAACTTTTTCTGCTCTTTTACCTACATTTTTCATGGAAAATCTGATATTTTCTCAATATTTTTATATTAGATATATATACTGCGCTGAAACCCGCATTTCCTTAACTACTATGAAAGTTTTTGATCTTTAACCAACTTTTTCCTGTGATTTTTACTAGTTTCTTCATTTCATATAATTTTGTCTGCTCTTTTACCTATTTTTTCATGGAAAATCTTATTATTTTCTCAATATTTTTATATTATATATATATATACTGCGCTGAAACCCGCATTTCCTAAACTACTATTAAAGTTTTTGATCTTTAACCAAGTTTTTCCTGTGATTTTTACTAGTTTCTTCTTTTCATATAACTTTTTCTGCTCTTTTACCTACATTTTTCATGGAAAATCTGATTATTTTCTCAATATTTTTATACTGTATATATATATATACTGCGCTGAAACCCACATTTCTTAAACTACTATGAATGTTTTTGATCTTAAACCAACTTTTTCCTGTGATTTTTACTAGTTTCTTCTTTTTATATAACTTTTGCTGCTCTTTTACCTACATTTTTCATGGAAAATCTGATTATTTTCTCAATATTTTTATATTATATATATATATACTGCGCTGAAACCCGCATTTCCTAAACTACTATGAAAGTTTTTGATCTTTAACCAACTTTTTCCTGTGATTTTTACTAGTTTCTTCTTTTTACATAATTTTTTCTGCTCTTTTACCTACATTTTTCATGGAAAATCTCATTATTTTCTCAATATTTTTATATTATATATATATACTGCGCTGAAACCCGCATTTCCTAAGCTACTATGAAAGTTTTGATCTTTAACCAACTTTTTCCTGTGATTTTTACTAGTTTCTTCTTTTCATATAAATTTTACTGCTCTTTTACCTGCATTTTTCATGGAAAATCTGTTTTTTTTTCTCAATATTTTTATATTATACTGCTATTTTTATATATATATACTGCGCTGAAACCCGCAATTCCTAAACTACTATGAAAGTTTTTGATCTTAACCAACTTTTTTCCTGTGATTTTTACTAGTTTCTTCATTTCATATAACTTTTTCTGCTCTTTTACCTACTTTTTTTCATGGAAAATCTGATTATTTTCTCAATATTTTTATATTATATATATACTGCGCTGAAACTCGCATTTCCTAAACTACTATGAAAGTTTTTGATCTTTAACCAACTTTTTCATGTGATTTTTACTAGTTTCTTCATTTCATATAACTTTTTCTGCTCTTTTACCTACTTTTTTCATGGAAAATCTGATTATTTTCTCAATATTTTATATTATATATATATATACTGCGCCGAAACCCGCATTTCCTAAACTACTATGAAAGTTTTTGATCTTTAACCAACTTTTTCCTGTGATTTTTACTAGTTTCTTCTTTTTACATATTTTTTCTGCTCTTTTACCTACATTTTTCATGGAAAATCTCATTATTTTCTCAATATTTTTATATTATATATATATACTGCGCTGAAACCCGCATTTCCTAAGCTACTATGAAAGTTTTTGATCTTTAACCAAGTTTTTCCTGTGATTTTTACTAGTTTCTTCTTTTCATATAACTTTTTCTGCTCTCTTACCTACATTTTCCATGGAAAATCTGATTATTTTCTCAATATTTTTATACTGTATATATATATATACTGCGCTGAAACCCACATTTCCTAAACTACTATGAATGTTTTTTATCTTAAACCAACTTTTTCCTGTGATTTTTACTAGTTTCTTCTTTTTATATAACTTTTGCTGCTCTTTTACCTACATTTTTCATGGAAAATCTGATTATTTTCTCAATATTTTTATATTATATATATATATACTGCGCTGAAACCCGCATTTCCTAAACTACTATGAAAGTTTTGATCTTTAACCAACTTTTTCCTGTGATTTTTACTAGTTTCTTCTTTTTACATAATTTTTTCTGCTCTTTTACCTACATTTTTCATGGAAAATCTCATTATTTTCTCAATATTTTTATATTATATATATATACTGCGCTGAAACCCGCATTTCCTAAGCTACTATGAAAGTTTTTGATCTTTAACCAACTTTTTCCTGTGATTTTTACTAGTTTCTTCTTTTCATATAAATTTTACTGCTCTTTTACCTACATTTTTCATGGAAAATCTGTTTTTTTTTCTCAATATTTTTATATTATACTGCTATTTTTATATATATACTGCGCTGAAACCCGCAATTCCTAAACTACTATGAAAGTTTTTGATCTTTAACCAACTTTTTCCTGTGATTTTTACTAGTTTCCTCATTTCATATAACTTTTTCTGCTCTTTTACCTACTTTTTTCATGCAAAATCTGATTATTTTCTCAATATTTTTATATTATATATATACATACTGCGCTGAAACCCGCATTTCCTAAACTACTATGAAAGTTTTTGATCTTTAACCAACTTTTTCATGTGATTTTTACTAGTTTCTTCTTTTCATATAACTTTTTCTGCTCTTTTACCTACATTTTTCATGGAAAATCTGATTATTTTCTAAATATTTTTATATTATATATATATATATACTGCGCTGAAACCCGCGTTTCCTAAACTACTATGAAAGTTTTTGATCTTTAACCAACTTTTTCCTGTGATTTTTACTAGTTTTTTCTTTTCATATAACTTTTTCTGCTCTTTTACCTACATTTTTCACGGAGAATCTGATTATTTTCTCAATATTTTTATATTATACTGCTATTTTTATATATATACTGCGCTGAAGCCCGCATTTCCTAAACTACTATGAACGTTTTTGATCTTCAACCAACTTTTTCCTGTGATTTTTACTAGTTTCTCCTTTTCATATAACTTTTTCTGCTCTTTTACCTAAATTTTTCATGGAAAATCTGATTATTTTCTCAATATTTATATATTATATATACTGCGCTGAAACCCGCATTTCCTAAACTACTAAGAATGTTTTTGATCTTTAACCAACTTTTTCCTGTGATTTTTACTAGTTTCTTCTTTTCATATAACTTTTTCTGCTCTTTTACCTACATTTTTCATGGAAAATCTGATTATTTTCTCAATATTTTTATGTTATATATATATATATACTGCGCTGAATCCCGCGTTTCCTAAACTACTATGAAAGTTTTTGATCTTTAACCAACTTTTTCCTGTGATTTTTACTAGTTTCTTTTTTTCATATAACTTTTTCTGCTCTTTTACCTACATTTTTCATGGAAAATCTGATTATTTTCTCAATATTTTTATATTATATTTATATATATACTGCCCTGAAACCCGCGTTTCCTAAACTACTATGAAAGTTTTTGATCTTTAACCATCTTTTTCCTGTGATTTTTACTAGTTTTTTCTTTTCATATACCTTTTTCTGCTCTTTTACCTACATTTTTCATGGAGAATCTGATTATTTTTGTCAATATTTTTATATTATACTGCTATTTTTATATATATACTGCGCTGAAACCCGCATTTCCTAAACTACTATGAACGTTTTTGATCTTCAACCAACTTTTTCCTGTGATTTTTACTAGTTTCTCCTTTTCATATAACTTTTTCTGCTCTTTTACCTAAATTTTTCATGGAAAATCTGATTATTTTCTCAATATTTTTATATTATACTGCTATTTTTATAAATATATACTGCGCTGAAACCCGCATTTCCTAAACTACTATGAACGTTTTTGATCTTCAACCAACTTTTTCCTGTGATTTTTACTAGTTTCTTCTTTTCATATAACTTTTTCTGCTCTTTTACCTACATTTTTCATGGAAAATCTGATTATTTTCTCAATATTTATATATTATATATATACTGCGCTAAAACCCCGCATTTCCTAAACTACTATGAATGTTTTTGATCTTTAACCAACTTTTTCCTGTGATTTTTACTAGTTTCTTCTTTTCATATAACTTTTTCTGCTCTTTTACCTACATTTTTCATGGAAAATCTGATTATTTTCTCAATATTCTTATATTATATATATATACTGCGCTGAAACCCGCATTTCCTAAACTACTATGAAAGTTTTTGATCTTTAACCAACTTTTTCCTGTGATTTTTACTAGTTTCTTCTTTTCATATAACTTTTTTTGCTCTTTTACCTACATTTTTCATGGAAAATCTGATTATTTCCTCAATATTTTTATATTATATATATATATATACTGCGCTGAAACCCGCGTTTCCTAAACTACTATGAAAGTTTTTGATCTTTAACCAACTTTTTCCTGTGATTTTTACTAGTTTCTTCATTTCATATAACTTTTTCTGCTCTTTTACCTACTTTTTTCATGGAAAATCTGATTATTTTCTCAATATTTTTATATTATATATATATATACTGCGCTGAAACCCGCATTTCCTAAGCTACTATGAAAGTTTTTGATCTTTAACCAACTTTTTCCTGTGGTTTTTACTAGTTTCTTCTTTTCATATAACTTTTTCTGCTCTTTTACCTACATTTTTCCTGGAAAATCTGATTATTTTCTCAATATTTTTATATTATATATATATATATACTGCGCTGAAGCCCGCATTTCCTAAGCTACTATGAAAGATTTTGATCTTTAACCAACTTTTTCCTGTGATTTTTACTAGTTTCTTCTTTTCATATAACTTTTTCTGCTCTTTTACCTACATTTTTCATGGAAAATCTGATTATTTTCTCAATATTTTTATATTAGATATATATACTGCGCTGAAACCCGCATTTCCTAAACTACTATGAAAGTTTTTGATCTTTAAACAACTTTTTCCTGTGATTTTTACTAGTTTCTTCATTTCATATAACTTTTTCTGCTCTTTTACCTACTTTTTTCATGGAAAATCTTATTATTTTCTCAATATTTTTATATTATATATATATATACTGCGCTGAAACCCGCATTTCGTAAACTACTATGAAAGTTTTTGATCTTTAACCAACTTTTTCCTGTGATTTTTACTAGTTTCTTCTTTTCATATAACTTTTTCTGCTCTTTTACCTACATTTTTCATGGAAAATCTGATTATTTTCTCAATATTTTATATTATGCTGCTATTTTTATATATATACTGCGTTGGAACCCGCATTTCCTAAACTACTATGAACGTTTTTAATCTTTAACCAACTTTTTCTGTGATTTTTACTAGTTTCTTCTTTTCATATAACTTTTTCTGCTCTTTTACTTACATTTTTCATGGAAAATCTGATTATTTTCTCAATATTTATATATTATATATATAATCTGCGCTGAAACCCGCATTTCCTAAACTACTATGAATGTTTTTGATCTTTAACCAACTTTTTCCTGTGATTTTTACTAGTTTCTTCTTTTCATATAACTTTTTCTGCTCTTTTACCTACAGTTTTCATGGAAAATCTGATTATTTTCTCAATATTTTTATATTATACTGCTATTTTTATATATATATACTGCGTTGAAACCCGCATTTCCTAAACTACTATGAAAGTTTTTGATCTTTAACCAACTTTTTCCTGTGATTTTTACTAGTTTCTTCTTTTCATATAACTTTTTCTGCTCTTTTACCTACATTTTTCATGGAAAATCTGATTATTTTCTCAATATTTTTATATTATATATATATACTGCGCTGAAACCCGCATTTCCTAAACTACTATGAAAGTTTTTGATCTTTAACCAACTTTTTCCTGTGATTTTTACTAGTCTCTTCTTTTCATATAACTTTTTCTGCTCTTTTACCTGCATTTTTCATGGAAAATCTGATTATTTTCTCAATATTTTTATATTATATATATATACTGCGCTGAAACCCGCATTTCCTAAACTACTATGAAAGTTTTTGATCTTAAACCAACTTTTTCCTGTGATTTTTACTAGTTTCTTCTTTTCATATAACTTTTTCTGCTCTTTTACCTATATTTTTCATGGAAAATCTGATTATTTTCTCAATATTTTTTTATTATACTGCTATTTTTATATATATACTGCGCTGAAACCCGCATTTCCTAAACTACTATGAAAGTTTTTGATCTTTAACCAACTTTTTCCTGTGATTTTTACTAGTTTCTTCTTTTCATATAACTTTTTCTGCTCTTTTACCTACATTTTTCATGGAAAATCTGATTATTTCTCAATATTTTTATTTTATACTGCTATTTATATATATATACTGCGCTGAAACCCGCATTTCCTAAAGTACTATGAAAGTTTTTGATCTTTAACAAACTTTTTCCTGTGATTTTTACTAGTTTCTTCTTTTCATATAACTTTGTCTGCTCTTTTACCTACATTTTTCATGGAGAATCTGATTATTTTCTCAATATTTTTATATTATACTGCTATTTTTATATATATACTGCGCTGAAACCCGCATTTCCTAAACTACTATGAACGTTTTTGATCTTCAACCAACTTTTTCCTGTGATTTTTACTAGTTTCTCCTTTTCATATAACTTTTTCTGCTCTTTTACCTAAATTTTTCATGGAAAATCTGATTATTTTCTCAATATTTTTATATTATACTGCTATTTTTATAAATATATACTGCGCTGAAACCCGCATTTCCTAAACTACTATGAACGTTTTTGATCTTCAACCAACTTTTTCCTGTGATTTTTACTAGTTTCTTCTTTTCATATAACTTTTTCTGCTCTTTTACCTACATTTTTCATGGAAAATCTGATTATTTTCTCAATATTTATATATTATATATATACTGCGCTGAAACCCGCATTTCCTAAACTACTATGAATGTTTTTGATCTTTAACCAACTTTTTCCTGTGATTTTTACTAGTTTCTTCTTTTCATATAACTTTTTCTGCTCTTTTACCTACATTTTTCATGGAAAATCTGATTATTTTCTCAATATTTTTATATTATAGATATATACTGCGCTGAAACCCGCATTTCCTAAACTACTATGAAAGTTTTTGATCTTTAACCAACTTTTTCCTGTGATTTTTACTAGTTTCTTCTTTTCATATAACTTTTTCTGCTCTTTTACCTACATTTTTCATGGAGAATCTGATTATTTTCTCAATATTTTTATATTATACTGCTATTTTTATATATATACTGCGCTGAAACCCGCGTTTCCTAAACTACTATGAAAGTTTTTGATCTTTAACCAACTTTTTCCTGTGATTTTTACTAGTTTCTTCATTTCATATAACTTTTTCTGCTCTTTTACCTACTTTTTTCATGGAAAATCTGATTATTTTCTCAATATTTTTATATTATATATATATACTGCGCTGAAACCCGAATTTCCTAAGCTACTATGAAAGTTTTTGATCTTTAACCAACTTTTTCCTGTGGTTTTTACTAGTTTCTTCTTTTCATATAACTTTTTCTACTCTTTTACCTACATTTTTCATGGAAAATCTGATTATTTTCTCAATATTTTTATATTGTATATACATATATACTGCGCTGAAGCCCGCATTTCCTAAACTACTATGAAAGATTTTGATCTTTAACCAACTTTTTCCTGTGATTTTTACTAGTTTCTTCTTTTCATATAACTTTTTCTGCTCTTTTACCTACATTTTTCATGGAAAATCTGATTATTTTCTCAATATTTTTATATTAGATATATATACTGCGCTGAAACCCGTATTTCCTAAACTACTATGAAAGTTTTTGATCTTTAACCAACTTTTTCCTGTGATTTTTACTAGTTTCTTCATTTCATATAACTTTTTCTGCTCTTTTACCTACTTTTTTCATGGAAAATCTTATTATTTTCTCAATATTTTTATATTATATATATATATACTGCGCTGAAACCCGCATTTCGTAAACTACTATGAAAGTTTTTGATCTTTAACCAACTTTTTCCTGTGATTTTTACTAGTTTCTTCTTTTCATATAACTTTTTCTGCTCTTTTACCTACATTTTTCATGGAAAATCTGATTATTTTCTCAATATTTTTATATTATATATATATCTATACTGCGCTGAATCCCGCGTTTCCTAAACTACTATGAAAGTTTTTGATCTTTAACCAACTTTTTCCTGTGATTTTTACTAGTTTCTTCTTTTCATATAACTTTTTCTGCTCTTTTACCTACATTTTTCATGGAGAATCTGATTATTTTCTCAATATTTTTATATTATACTGCTATTTTTATATATATACTGCGCTGAAACCCGCATTTCCTAAACTACTATGAACGTTTTTGATCTTTAACCAACTTTTTCCTGTGTTTTTTACTAGTTTCTTCTTTTCATATAACTTTTTCTGCTCTTTTACCTACATTTTTCATGGAAAATCTGATTATTTTCTCAATATTTATATATTATATATATATACTGCGCTGAAACCCGCATTTCCTATACTACTATGAATGTTTTTGATCTTTAACCAACTTTTTCCTGTGATTTTTACCAGTTTCTTCATTTCATATAACTTTTTCTGCTCTTTTACCTACATTTTTGATGGAAAATCTGATTATTTTCTCAATATTTTTATATTATATATATATACTGCGCTGAAACCCGCATTTCCTAAACTACTATGAAAGTTTTTGATCTTTAACCAACTTTTTCCTGTGATTTTTACTAGATTCTTCTTTTCATATAACTTTTTCTGCTCTTTTACCTACAGTTTTCATGGAAAATCTGATTATTTTCTCAATATTTTTATATTATGCTGCTATTTTTATATATATACTGCGTTGGAACCCGCATTTCCTAAACTACTATGAACGTTTTTAATCTTTAACCAACTTTTTCTGTGATTTTTACTAGTTTCTTCTTTTCATATAACTTTTTCTGCTCTTTTACTTACATTTTTCATGGAAAATCTGATTATTTTCTCAATATTTATATATTATATATATAATCTGCGCTGAAACCCGCATTTCCTAAACTACTATGAATGTTTTTGATCTTTAACCAACTTTTTCCTGTGATTTTTACTAGTTTCTTCTTTTCATATAACTTTTTCTGCTCTTTTTCCTACAGTTTTCATGGAAAATCTGATTATTTTCTCAATATTTTTATATTATACTGCTATTTTTATATATATACTGCGCTGAAACCCGCATTTCCTAAACTACTATGAAAGTTTTTGATCTTTAACCAACTTTTTCCTGTGATTTTTACTAGTTTCTTCTTTTCATATAACGTTTTCTGCTCTTTTACCTACATTTTTCATGGCAAATCTGATTATTTTCTCAATATTTTTATATTATATATATATACTGCGCTGAAACCCGCATTTCCTAAACTACTATGAAAGTTTTTGATCTTTAACCAACTTTTTCCTGTGATTTTTACTAGTTTCTTCTTTTCATATAACTTTTTCTGCTCTTTTACCTACATTTTTCATGGAAAATCTGATTATTTTCTCAATATTTTTATATTATATATATATCTATACTGCGCTGAATCCCGCGTTTCCTAAACTACTATGAAAGTTTTTGATCTTTAACCAACTTTTTCCTGTGATTTTTACTAGTTTCTTCTTTTCATATAACTTTTTCTGCTCTTTTACCTACATTTTTCATGGAGAATCTGATTATTTTCTCAATATTTTTATATTATACTGCTATTTTTATATATATACTGCGCTGAAACCCGCATTTCCTAAACTACTATGAACGTTTTTGATCTTTAACCAACTTTTTCCTGTGTTTTTTACTAGTTTCTTCTTTTCATATAACTTTTTCTGCTCTTTTACCTACATTTTTCATGGCAAATCTGATTATTTTCTCAATATTTTTATATTATATATATATACTGCGCTGAAACCCGCATTTCCTAAGCTACTTTGAAAGTTTTTGATCTTTAACCAACTTTTTCCTGTGGTTTTTACTAGTTTCTTCTTTTCATATAACTTTTTCTACTCTTTTACCTACATTTTTCATGGAAAATCTGATTATTTTCTCAATATTTTTATATTGTATATATATATATACTGCGCTGAAGCCCGCATTTCCTAAACTACTATGAAAGATTTTGATCTTTAACCAACTTTTTCCTGTGATTTTTACTAGTTTCTTCTTTTCATATAACTTTTTCTGCTTTTTTACCTACATTTTTCATGGAAAATCTGATTATTTTCTCAATATTTTTATATTAGATATATATACTGCGCTGAAACCCGTATTTCCTAAACTACTATGAAAGTTTTTGATCTTTAACCAACTTTTTCCTGTGATTTTTACTAGTTTCTTCATTTCATATAACTTTTTCTGCTCTTTTACCTACTTTTTTCATGGAAAATCTTATTATTTTCTCAATATTTTTATATTATATATATATATACTGCGCTGAAACCCGCATTTCGTAAACTACTATGAAAGTTTTTGATCTTTAACCAACTTTTTCCTGTGATTTTTACTAGTTTCTTCTTTTCATATAACTTTTTCTGCTCTTTTAGCTACATTTTTCATGGAAAATCTGATTATTTTCTCAATATTTTTATATTATATATATATCTATACTGCGCTGAATCCCGCGTTTCCTAAACTACTATGAAAGTTTTTGATCTTTAACCAACTTTTTCCTGTGATTTTTACTAGTTTCTTCTTTTCATATAACTTTTTCTGCTCTTTTACCTACATTTTTCATGGAGAATCTGATTATTTTCTCAATATTTTTATATTATACTGCTATTTTTATATATATACTGCGCTGAAACCCGCATTTCCTAAACTACTATGAACGTTTTTGATCTTTAACCAACTTTTTCCTGTGTTTTTTACTAGTTTCTTCTTTTCATATAACTTTGTCTGCTCTTTTACCTACATTTTTCATGGAAAATCTGATTATTTTCTCAATATTTATATTATATATATATATATACTGCGCTGAAACCCGCATTTCCTATACTACTATGAATGTTTTTGATCTTTAACCAACTTTTTCCTGTGATTTTAACCAGTTTCTTCTTTTCATATAACTTTTTCTGCTCTTTTACCTACATTTTTCATGGAAAATCTGATTATTTTCTCAATATTTTTATATTATATATATATACTGCGCTGAAACCCGCATTTCCTAAACTACTATGAAAGTTTTTGATCTTTAACCAACTTTTTCCTGTGATTTTTACTAGATTCTTCTTTTCATATAACTTTTTCTGCTCTTTTACCTACAGTTTTCATGGAAAATCTGATTATTTTCTCAATATTTTTATATTATGCTGCTATTTTTATATATATACTGCGTTGGAACCCGCATTTCCTAAACTACTATGAACGTTTTTAATCTTTAACCAACTTTTTCTGTGATTTTTACTAGTTTCTTCTCTTCATATAACTTTTCCTGCTCTTTTACTTACATTTTTCATGGAAAATCTGATTATTTTCTCAATATTTATATATTATATATATAATCTGCGCTGAAACCCGCATTTCCTAAACTACTATGAATGTTTTTGATCTTTAACCAACTTTTTCCTGTGATTTTTACTAGTTTCTTCTTTTCATATAACTTTTTCTGCTCTTTTACCTACATTTTTCATGGAAAATCTGATTATTTTCTCAATATTTTTATATTATACTGCTATTTTTATATATATACTGCGCTGAAACCCGCATTTCCTAAACTACTATGAAAGTTTTTGATCTTTAACCAACTTTTTCCTGTGATTTTTACTAGTTTCTTCTTTTCATATAACGTTTTCTGCTCTTTTACCTACATTTTTCATGGCAAATCTGATTATTTTCTCAATATTTTTATATTATATATATATACTGCGCTGAAACCCGCATTTCCTAAGCTACTATGAAAGTTTTTGATCTTTAACCAACTTTTTCCTGTGTTTTTTACTAGTTTCTTCTTTTCATATAACTTTTTCTGCTCTTTTACCTACATTTTTCATGGAAAATCTGATTATTTTCTCAATATTTTTATATTATACTGCTATTTTTATATATATACTGCGCTGAAACCCGCATTTCCTAAACTACTATGAAAGTTTTTGATCTTTAACCAACTTTTTCCTGTGATTTTTACTAGATTCTTCTTTTCATATAACTTTTTCTGCTCTTTTACCTACATTTTTCATGGAAAATCTGATTATTTTCTCAATATTTTTATATTATATATATATACTGCGCTGAAACCCGCATTTCCTAAACTACTATGAAAGTTTTTGATCTTTAACCAACTTTTTCCTGTGATTTTTACTAGATTCTTCTTTTCATATAACTTTTTCTGCTCTTTTACCTACAGTTTTCATGGAAAATCTGATTATTTTCTCAATATTTTTATATTATGATGCTATTTTTATATATATACTGCGTTGGAACCCGCATTTCCTAAACTACTATGAACGTTTTTAATCTTTAACCAACTTTTTCTGTGATTTTTACTAGTTTCTTCTTTTCATATAACTTTTTCTGCTCTTTTACTTACATTTTTCATGGAAAATCTGATTATTTTCTCAATATTTATATATTATATATATAATCTGCGCTGAAACCCGCATTTCCTAAACTACTATGAATGTTTTTGATCTTTAACCAACTTTTTCCTGTGATTTTTACTAGTTTCTTCTTTTCATATAACTTTTTCTGCTCTTTTACCTACAGTTTTCATGGAAAATCTGATTATTTTCTCAATATTTTTATATTATACTGCTATTTTTATATATATACTGCGCTGAAACCCGCATTTCCTAAACTACTATGAAAGTTTTTGATCTTTAACCAACTTTTTCCTGTTATTTTTACTAGTTTCTTCTTTTCATATAACGTTTTCTGATCTTTTACCTACATTTTTCATGGCAAATCTGATTATTTTCTCAATATTTTTATATTATATATATATACTGCGCTGAAACCCGCATTTCCTAAACTACTATGAAAGTTTTTGATCTTTAACCAACTTTTTCCTGTGATTTTTACTAGTTTCTTCTTTTCATATAACTTTTTCTGCTCTTTTACCTACATTTTTCATGGAAAATCTGATTATTTCCTCAATATTTTTATATTATATATATATATATACTGCGCTGAAACCCGCGTTTCCTAAACTACTATGAAAGTTTTTGAACTTAAACCAACTTTTTCCTGTGATTTTTACTAGTTTCTTCATTTCATATAACTTTTTCTGCTCTTTTACCTACTTTTTTCATGGAAAATCTGATTATTTTCTCAATATTTTTATATTATATATATATACTGCGCTGAAACCCGCATTTCCTAAGCTACTATGAAAGTTTTTGATCTTTAACCAACTTTTTCCTGTGGTTTTTACTAGTTTCTTCTTTTCATATAACGTTTTCTGCTCTTTTACCTACATTTTTCATGGCAAATCTGATTATTTTCTCAATATTTTTATATTATATATATATACTGCGCTGAAACCCGAATTTCCTAAGCTACTATGAAAGTTTTTGATCTTTAACCAACTTTTTCCTGTTATTTTTACTAGTTTCTTCTTTTCATATAACGTTTTCTGCTCTTTTACCTACATTTTTCATGGCAAATCTGATTATTTTCTCAATATTTTTATATTATATATATATACTGCGCTGAAACCCGCATTTCCTAAACTACTATGAAAGTTTTTGATCTTTAACCAACTTTTTCCTGTGATTTTTACTAGTTTCTTCTTTTCATATAACTTTTTCTGCTCTTTTACCTACATTTTTCATGGAAAATCTGATTATTTTCTCAATATTTTTATATTGTATATATATATATACTGCGCTGAAGCCCGCATTTCCTAAACTACTATGAAAGATTTTGATCTTTAACCAACTTTTTCCTGTGATTTTTACTAGTTTCTTCTTTTCATATAACTTTTTCTGCTCTTTTACCTACATTTTTCATGGAAAATCTGATTATTTTCTCAATATTTTTATATTAGATATATATACTGCGCTGAAACCCGTATTTCCTAAACTACTATGAAAGTTTTTGATCTTTAACCAACTTTTTCCTGTGATTTTTACTAGTTTCTTCATTTCATATAACTTTTTCTGCTCTTTTACCTACTTTTTTCATGGAAAATCTTATTATTTTCTCAATATTTTTATATTATATATATATATACTGCGCTGAAACCCGCATTTCGTAAACTACTATGAAAGTTTTTGATCTTTAACCAACTTTTTCCTGTGATTTTTACTAGTTTCTTCTTTTCACATAACTTTTTCTGCTCTTTTACCTACATTTTTCATGGAAAATCTGATTATTTTCTCAATATTTTTATATTATATATATATCTATACTGCGCTGAATCCCGCGTTTCCTAAACTACTATGAAAGTTTTTGATCTTTAACCAACTTTTTCCTGTGATTTTTACTAGTTTCTTCTTTTCATATAACTTTTTCTGCTCTTTTACCTACATTTTTCATGGAGAATCTGATTATTTTCTCAATATTTTTATATTATACTGCTATTTTTATATATATACTGCGCTGAAACCCGCATTTCCTATACTACTATGAATGTTTTTGATCTTTCACCAACTTTTTCCTGTGATTTTTACCAGTTTCTTCTTTTCATATAACTTTTTCTGCTCTTTTACCTACATTTTTCATGGAAAATCTGATTATTTTCTCAATATTTTTATATTATATATATATACTGCGCTGAAACCCGCATTTCCTAAACTACTATGAAAGTTTTTGATCTTTAACCAACTTTTTCCTGTGATTTTTACTAGATTCTTCTTTTCATATAACTTTTTCTGCTCTTTTACCTACAGTTTTCATGGAAAATCTGATTATTTTCTCAATATTTTTATATTATGCTGCTATTTTTATATATATACTGCGTTGGAACCCGCATTTCCTAAACTACTATGAACGTTTTTAATCTTTAACCAACTTTTTCTGTGATTTTTACTAGTTTCTTCTTTTCATATAACTTTTTCTGCTCTTTTACTTACATTTTTCATGGAAAATCTGATTATTTTCTCAATATTTATATATTATATATATAATCTGCGCTGAAACCCGCATTTCCTAAACTACTATGAATGTTTTTGATCTTTAACCAACTTTTTCCTGTGATTTTTACTAGTTTCTTCTTTTCATATAACTTTTTCTGCTCTTTTACCTACATTTTTCATGGAAAATCTGATTATTTTCTCAATATTTTTATATTATACTGCTATTTTTATATATATACTGCGCTGAAACCCGCATTTCCTAAACTACTATGAAAGTTTTTGATCTTTAACCAACTTTTTCCTGTGATTTTTACTAGTTTCTTCTTTTCATATAACGTTTTCTGCTCTTTTACCTACATTTTTCATGGCAAATCTGATTATTTTCTCAATATTTTTATATTATATATATATACTGCGCTGAAACCCGCATTTCCTAAACTACTATGAAAGTTTTTGATCTTTAACCAACTTTTTCCTGTGATTTTTACTAGTCTCTTCTTTTCATATAACTTTTTCTGCTCTTTTACCTGCATTTTTCATGGAAAATCTGATTATTTTCTCAATATTTTTATATTATATATATATACTGCGCTGAAACCCGCATTTCCTAAACTACTATGAAAGTTTTTGATCTTAAACCAACTTTTTCCTGTGATTTTTACTAGTTGCTTCTTTTCATATAACTTTTTCTGCTCTTTTACCTACGTTTTTCATGGAAAATCTGATTATTTTCTCAATATTTTTTTATTATACTGCTATTTTTATATATATACTGCGCTGAAACCCGCATTTCCTAAACTACTATGAAAGTTTTTGATCTTTAACCAACTTTTTCCTGTGATTTTTACTAGTTTCTTCTTTTCATATAACTTTTTCTGCTCTTTTACCTACATTTTTCATGGAAAATCTGATTATTTTCTCAATATTTTTATTTTATACTGCTATTTATATATATATACTGCGCTGAAACCCGCATTTCCTAAACTACTATTTAAGTTTTTGATCTTTAACAAACTTTTTCCTGTGATTTTTAGAAGTTTCGTCTTTTCATATAACTTTTTCTGCTTTTTACCTACATTTTTCATGGAAAATCTGATTATTTTCTCATATTTTTATATTATATATACATATACTGCGCTGAAACCCGCATTTCCTAAACTACTATGAAAGTTTTTGATCTCTAACCAACTTTTTCCTGTGATTTTTACTAGTTTCTTCTTTTCATATAACTTTTTCTGCTCTTTTACCTACTTTTTTCATGGAAAATATTGTATATATATACTGCGCTGAAACCCGCATTTCCTAAACTACTATGAAAGTTTTTTATCTTAAACCAACTTTTTCCTGTGATTCTTACTAGTTTCTTCTTTTCATATAACTTTTTCTGCTGTTTTACCTACATTTTTCATGGAAAATCTGATTATTTTCTCAATGTTTTTATATTATACTGCTATTTTTATATATATACTGCGCTGAAACCCGCATTTCCTAAATCACTACAAAAGTTTTTGATCTTTAACCAACTTTTTCCTGTCATTTTTACTAGTTTCTTCTTTTCATATAACTTTTTCTGCTCTTTTACCTACTTTTTTCATGGAAAATCTGATTATTTTCTCAATATTTTTATATTATACTGCTATTTTTATATATATACTGCGCTGAAACCCGCATTTCCTAATCTACCATGAAAGTTTTTGATCTTTAACCAACTTTTTCCTGTGATTTTACTAGTTTCTTCTTTTCATATAACTTTTTCTGCTCCTTTACCTACATTTTTCATGGAAAATCTGATTATTTTCTCAATATTTTTATATTATATATATACTACGCTGAAACCCGCATTTCCTAAACTACTATGAAAGTTGTTGATCTTAAACCAACTTTTTCCTGTGATTTTTACTAGTTTCTTCTTTTCATATAACTTTTTCTGCTCCTTTACCTACATTTTTCATGGAAAATCTGATTATTTTCTCAATATTTTTATTTTATACTGCTATTTATATATATACTGCGCTGAAACCCGCATTTCCTAAACTACTATGAAAGTTTTTGATCTTTAACAAACTTTTTCCTGTGATTTTTAGAAGTTTCTTCTTTTCATATAACTTTTTCTGCTCTTTTACCTAAATTTTTCATGGAAAATCTGATTATTTTCTCAATATTTTTATATTATATATACATATACTGCGCTGAAACCCGCATTTCCTAAACTACTATGTAAGTTTTTGATCTTTAACCAACTTTTTCCTGTGATTTTTACTAGTTTCTTCTTTTCATACAAATTTTTCTGCTCTTTTACCTACTTTTTTCATGGAAAATCTGATTATTTTCTCAATATTTTTATATTATATATATATACTGCGCTGAAACCCGCGTTTCCTAAACTACTATGAAAGTTTTTGATCTTTAACCAACTTTTTCCTGTGATTTTTACTAGTCTCTTCTTTTCATATAACTTTTTCTGCTCTTTTACCTGCATTTTTCATGGAAAATCTGATTATTTTCTCAATATTTTTATATTATATATATATACTGCGCTGAAACCCGCATTTCCTAAACTACTATGAAAGTTTTTGATCTTAAACCAACTTTTTCCTGTGATTTTTACTAGTTTCTTCTTTTCATATAACTTTTTCTGCTCTTTTACCTACAGTTTTCATGGAAAATCTGATTATTTTCTCAATATTTTTATATTATACTGCTATTTTTATATATATACTGCGTTGAAACCCGCATTTCCTAAACTACTATGAAAGTTTTTGATCTTTAACCAACTTTTTCCTGTGATTTTTACTAGTTTCTTCTTTTCATATAACTTTTTCTGCTCTTTTACCTACATTTTTCATGGAAAATCTGATTATTTTCTCAATATTTTTATATTATATATATATATACTGCGCTGAAACCCGCATTTCCTAAACTACTATGAAAGTTTTTGATCTTAAACCAACTTTTTCCTGTGATTTTTACTAGTTTCTTCTTTTCATATAACTTTTTCTGCTCTTTTACCTACATTTTTCATGGAAAATCTGATTATTTTCTCAGTATTTTTATATTATACTGCTATTTTTATATATATACTGCGCTGAAACCCGCATTTCCTAAACTACTATGAAAGTTTTTGATCTTTAACCAACTTTTTCCTGTGATTTTTACTAGTTTCTTCTTTTCATATAACTTTTTCTGCTCGTTTACCTACATTTTTCATGGAAAATCTGATTATTTTCTCAATATTTTTATTTTATACTGCTATTTATATATATATACTGCGCTGAAACCCGCATTTCCTACACTACTATGAACGTTTTTGATCTTTAACCAACTTTTTCCTGTGATTTTTACTAGTTTCTTCTTTTCATATAACTTTTTCTGCTCTTTTACCTACTTTTTTCATGCAAAATATTATATATATATACTGCGCTGAAACCCGCATTTCCTAAACTACTATGAAAGTTTTTTATCTTAAACCAACTTTTTCCTGTGATTCTTACTAGTTTCTTCTTTTCATATAACTTTTTCTGCTCTTTTACCTACATTTTTCATGGAAAATCTGATTATTTTCTCAATATTTTTATATTATTTATATATACTGCGCTGAAACCCGCATTTCCTAAACTACTATGGAAGTTTTTGATCTTTAACCAACTTTTTCCTGTGATTTTTACTAGTTTCTTCTTTTCATATAACTTTTTCTGCTCTTTTACCTACTTTTTTCATGGAAAATATATATTTTATATATATACTGCGCTGAAACCCGCATTTCCTAAACTACTATGAAAGTTTTTTATCTTTAACCAACTTTTTCCTGTGATTCTTACTAGTTTCTTCTTTTCATATAACTTTTTCTGCTCTTTTACCTACATTTTTCATGGAAAATCTGATTATTTTCTCAATATTTTTATATTATACTGCTATTTTATATATATACTGCGCTGAAACCCGCATTTCCTAATCTACCATGAAAGTTTTCGATCTTTAACCAACTTTTTCCTGTGATTTTACTAGTTTCTTCTTTTCATATAACTTTATCTGCTCTTTTACCTACATTTTTCATGGAAAATCTGATTATTTTCTCAATATTTTTATATTATATATATTATATATATACTGCGCTGAAACCCGCATTTCCTAAACCACTATGAAAGTTTTTGATCTTTAACCAACTTTTTCCTGTGATTTTTACTAGTTTCTTCTTTTCATATAACGTTTTCTGCTCTTTTACCTACTTTTTTCATGGAATATCTGATTATATTCTCAATATTTTTATATTATATACATTATATATATACTGCGCTGAAACCCGCATTTCCTAAACTACTATGAATTTTGTTGATCTTTAACCAACTTTTTCCTGTCATTTTTACTAGTTTCTTCTTTTCATATAACTTTTTCTGCTCTTTTACCTACTTTTTTCATGGAAAATCTGATTATTTTCTCAATATTTTTATATTATACTGCTATTTTTATATATATATACTGCGCTGAAACCCGCATTTCCTAAACTACTATGAAAGTTTTTGATCTTTAACCAACTTTTTCCTGTGATTTTTACTAGTTTTTTCTTTTCATATAACTTTTTCTGCTCTTTTACCTACATTTTTCATGGAAAATCTGATTATATTCTCAATATTTTTATATTATATATATATACTGCGCTGAAACCCGCATTTCCTAAACTACTATGAAAGTTTTTGATCTTAAACCAATTTTTGCCTGTGATTTTTACTAGTTTCTTCATTTCATATAACTTTTTCTGCTCTTTTACCTACATTTTTCATGGAAAATCTGATTATTTTCTCAATATTTTTATATTATATATATATATACTGCGCTGAAACCCGCATTTCCTAAGCTACTATGAAAGTTTTTGATCTTAAACCAACTTTTTCCTGTGATTTTTACTAGTTTCTTCTTTTCATATAACTTTTTCTGCTCTTTTACCTACATTTTTCATGGAAAATCTGATTATTTTCTCAGTATTTTTATATTATACTGCTATTTTTATATATATACTGCGCTGAAACCCGCATTTCCTAAACTACTATGAAAGTTTTTGATCTTTAACCAACTTTTTCCTGTGATTTTTACTAGTTTCTTCTTTTCATATAACTTTTTCTGCTCGTTTACCTACATTTTTCATGGAAAATCTGATTATTTTCTCAATATTTTTATTTTATACTGCTATTTATATATATATACTGCGCTGAAACCCGCATTTCCTACACTACTATGAACGTTTTTGATCTTTAACCAACTTTTTCCTGTGATTTTTACTAGTTTCTTCTTTTCATATAACTTTTTCTGCTCTTTTACCTACTTTTTTCATGGAAAATATTATATATATATACTGCGCTGAAACCCGCATTTCCTAAACTACTATGAAAGTTTTTTATCTTAAACCAACTTTTTCCTGTGATTCTTACTAGTTTCTTCTTTTCATATAACTTTTTCTGCTCTTTTACCTACATTTTTCATGGAAAATCTGATTATTTTCTCAATATTTTTATATTATATATACATATACTGCGCTGAAACCCGCATTTCCTAAACTACTATGGAAGTTTTTGATCTTTAACCAACTTTTTCCTGTGATTTTTACTAGTTTCTTCTTTTCATATAACTTTTTCTGCTCTTTTACCTACTTTTTTCATGGAAAATATTATATATATATACTGCGCTGAAACCCGCATTTCCTAAACTACTATGAAAGTTTTTTATCTTAAACCAACTTTTTCCTGTGATTCTTACTAGTTTCTTCTTTTCATATAACTTTTTCTGCTCTTTTACCTACATTTTTCATGGAAAATCTGATTATTTTCTCAATATTTTTATATTATACTGCTATTTTTATATATATACTGCGCTGAAACCCGCATTTCCTAATCTACCATGAAAGTTTTCGATCTTTAACCAACTTTTTCCTGTGATTTTACTAGTTTCTTCTTTTCATATAACTTTATCTGCTCTTTTACCTACATTTTTCATGGAAAATCTGATTATTTTCTCAATATTTTTATATTATATATATTATATATATACTGCGCTGAAACCCGCATTTCCTAAACCACTATGAAAGTTTTTGATCTTTAACCAACTTTTTCCTGTGATTTTTACTAGTTTCTTCTTTTCATATAACGTTTTCTGCTCTTTTACCTACTTTTTTCATGGAATATCTGATTATATTCTCAATATTTTTATATTATATACATTATATATATACTGCGCTGAAACCCGCATTTCCTAAACTACTATGAATTTTGTTGATCTTTAACCAACTTTTTCCTGTCATTTTTACTAGTTTCTTCTTTTCATATAACTTTTTCTGCTCTTTTACCTACTTTTTTCATGGAAAATCTGATTATTTTCTCAATATTTTTATATTATACTGCTATTTTTATATATATATACTGCGCTGAAACCCGCATTTCCTAAACTACTATGAAAGTTTTTGATCTTTAACCAACTTTTTCCTGTGATTTTTACTAGTTTTTTCTTTTCATATAACTTTTTCTGCTCTTTTACCTACATTTTTCATGGAAAATCTGATTATATTCTCAATATTTTTATATTATATATATATACTGCGCTGAAACCCGCATTTCCTAAACTACTATGAAAGTTTTTGATCTTAAACCAATTTTTGCCTGTGATTTTTACTAGTTTCTTCATTTCATATAACTTTTTCTGCTCTTTTACCTACATTTTTCATGGAAAATCTGATTATTTTCTCAATATTTTTATATTATATATATATACTGCGCTGAAACCCGCATTTCCTAAACTACTATGAAAGTTTTTGATCTTAAACCAACTTTTTCCTGTAATTTTTACTAGTTTCTTCTTTTCATATAACTTTTTCTGCTCCTTTACCTACATTTCTCATGGAAAATCTGATTACTTTCTCAATATTTTTATATTATACTGCTATCTTTATATATATATACTGCGCTGAAACCCGCATTTCCTAAACTACCATGAAAGTTTTTGATCTTTAACCAACTTTTTTCTGTGATTTTTACTAGTTTCTTCTTTTCATATAACTTTTTCTGCTCTTTTACCTACTTTTTTCATGGAAAATCTGATTATTTTCTCAATATTTTTATATTATATATACATACTGCGCTGAAACCCGCATTTCCTAAACTACTATGAAAGTTTTTGATCTTAAACCAACTTTTTCCTGTAATTTTTACTAGTTTCTTCTTTTCATATAACTTTTTCTGCTCTTTTACCTACATTTTTCATGGAAAATCTGATTATTTTCTCAATATTTTTATATTATACTGCTATTTTTATATGTATACTGCGCTGAAACCCGCATTTCCTAAACTACTATGAAAGTTTTTGATCTTTAACCAACTTTTTCCTGTCATTTTTACTAGTTTCTTCTTTTCATATAACTTTTTTTGCTCTTTTACCTACATTTTTCATGGAAAATCTGATTATTTTCTCAATATTTTTATATTATACTGCTATTTTTATATATATACTGCGCTGAAACCCGCATTTCCTAAACTACTATGAAAGTTTTTGATCTTTAACAAACTTTTTCCTGTGATTTTTACTAGTTTCTTCTTTTCATATAACTTTTTCTGCTCTTTTACCTACATTTTTCATGGAAAATCTGATTATTTTCTCAATATTTTTATATTATATATGTATACTGCGCTGAAAACCGCATTTCCTAAACTACCATGAAAGTTTTTGATCTTTAACCAATTTTTTCCTGTGATTTTTACTAGTTTCTTCTTTTCATATAACTTTTTCTGCTCTTTTACCTACTTTTTTCATGGAAAATCTGATTATTTTCTCAATATTTTTATATTATATATATAAACTGCGATGAAACCCGCATTTCCTAAACTACTATGAAAGTTTTTGATCTTAAACCAACTTTTTCCTGTAATTTTTACAAGTTTCTTCTTTTCATATAACTTTTTCTGCTCTTTTAATTACATTTTTCATGGAAAATCTGATTATTTTCTCAATATTTTTATATTATACTGCTATGTTTATATGTATACTGCGCTGAAACCCGCATTTCCTAAACTGCTATGAAAGTTTTTGATCTTTAACCAACTTTTTCCTGTGATTTTTACTAGTTTCTTCTTTTCATATAACTTTTTTCGCTCTTTTACCTACATTTTTCATGGAAAATCTGATTATTTTCTCAATATTTTTATATTATACTGCTATTTTTATATATATACTGCGCTGAAACCCGCATTTCCTAAACTACTAAGAAAGTTTTTGATCTTTAACAAACTTTTTCCTGTGCTTTTTACTAGCTTCTTCTTTTCATATAACTTTTTCTGCTCTTTTACCTACTTTTTTCATGGAAAATCTGATTATTTTCTCAATATTTTTATATTATATATATTATATATATACTGCGCTGAAACCCGCATTTCCTAAACTACTATGAAAGTTTTTGATCTTTAACCAACTTTTTCTTGTGATTTTTACTAGTTTCTTCTTTTCATATAACTTTTTCTGCTCTTTTACCTACTTTTTTCATTGTAAATCTGATTATTTTCTCAATATTTTTATATTATATGTATTATATATATACTGCGCTGAAACCCGCATTTCCTAAACTACTATGAAAGTTTTTGATCTTTAACCAACTTTTTCCTGTGATTTTTACTAGTTTCTTCTTTTCATATAACTTTTTCTGCTCTTTTACCTACTTTTTTCATGGAATATCTGATTATATTCTCAATATTTTTATATTATATATATTATATATATATACTGCGCTGAAACCCGCATTTCCTAAACTACTATGAATGTTTTTGATCTTTAACCAACTTTTTCCTGTGATTTTTACTAGTTTCTTCCTTTCATATAACTTTTTCTGCTCTTTTACCTACATTTTTCATGGAAAATCTGATTATTTTCTCCATATTTTTATATTATATATATATACTGCGCTGAAACCCGCATTTCCTAAACTACTATGAAAGTTTTTGATTTTAAACCAACTTTTTCCTGTGATTTTTACTAGTTTCTTCTTTTCATATAACTTTTTCTGCTCTTTTACCTACATTTTTCATGGAAAATCTGATTATTTTCTCAATATTTTTATATTATACTGCTATTTATATACATATACTGCGCTGAAACCCGCATTTCCTAAACTACTATGAAAGTTCTTGATCTTTAACCAACTTTTTCCTGTGATTTTTACTAGTTTCTTCTTTTCATATAACTTTTTCTGCTCTTTTACCTACATTTTTCATGGAAAATCTGATTATTTTCTCAATATTTTTATATTATACTGCTATTTTTATATATATACTGCGCTGAAACCCGCATTTCCTAAACTTCTATGAAAGTTTTTGATCTTAAACCAACTTTTTCCTGTGATTTTTACTAGTTTCTTCTTTTCATATAACTTTTTCTGCTCTTTTACCTACATTTTTCATGGAAAATCTGATTATTTCCTCAATATTTTTATATTATATATGTATACTGCGCTGAAACCCGCATTTCCTAAACTACAATGAAAGTTTTTGATCTTTAACCAACTTTTTCCTGTGATTTTTACTAGTTTCTTCTTTTCATATAACTTTTTTTGCTCTCTTACCTACATTTTTCATGGAAAATCTGATTATTTTCTCAATATTTTTATATTATACTGCTATTTATATATATACTGCGCTGAAACCCGCATTTCCTAAACTACTATGAAAGTTCTTGATCTTTAACCAACTTTTTCCTGTGATTTTTACTAGTTTCTTCTTTTCATATAACTTTTTCTGCTCTTTTACCTACATTTTTCATGGAAAATCTGATTATTTTCTCAATATTTTTATATTATACTGCTATTTTTATATATAAAGTGCGCTGAAACCCGCATTTCCTAAACTTCTATGAAAGTTTTTGATCTTAAACCAACTTTTTCCTGTGATTTTTACTAGTTTCTTCTTTTCATATAACTTTTTCTGCTCTTTTACCTACATTTTTCATGGAAAATCTGATTATTTTCTCAATATTTTTATATTATATATGTATACTGCGCTGAAACTCGCATTTCCTAAACTACTATGAAAGTTTTTGATCTTAAACCAACTTTTTCCTGTGATTTTTACTAGTTTCTTCTTTTCATATAACTTTTTCTGCTCTTTTACCTACATTTTTCATGGAAAATCTGATTATTTTCTCAATATTTTTATATTATATATGTATACTGCGCTGAAACCCGCATTTCCTAAACTACTATGAAAGTTTCATATCTTTAACCAACTTTTTCCTGTGATTTTTACTAGTTTCTTCTTTTCATATAACTTTTTCTGCTCTTTTACCTACTTTTTTCATGGAAAATCTGATTATTTTCTCAATATTTTTATATTATACTGCTATTTTTATATATATACTGCGCTGAAACCCGCATTTCCTAAACTACTATGAACGTTTTTGATCTTTATCCAACTTTTTCCTGTGATTTTTACTAGTTTCTTCTTTTCATATACATTTTTCATGAAAATCTGATTATTTTCTCAATATTTTTATATTATATATATATACTGCGCTGAAACCCCAATTTCCTAAACTACTATGAAAGTTTTTGATCTTTAACCAACTTTTTCCTGTGATTTTTACTAGTTTCTTCTTTTCATATAACTTTTTCTGCTCTTTTACCTACTTTTTTCATGGAAAATCTGATTATTTTCTCAATATTTTTATATTATATATATATACTGCCGCTGAAACCCCCAATTTCCTAAACTACTATGAAAGTTTTTGATCTTTAACCAACTTTTTCCTGTGATTTTTACTAGTTTCTTCTTTTCATATAACTTTTTCTGCTCTTTTACCTACTTTTTTCATGGAAAATCTGATTATTTTCTCAATATTTTTATATTATGTATATTATATATATACTGCGCTGAAACCCGCATTTCGTAAACTACTATGAAAGTTTTTGATCTTTAACCAACTTTTTCCTGTAATTTTTAGAAGTTTCTTCTTTTCATGTAACTTTTTCTGCTCTTTTACCTACATTTTTCATGAAAAATCTGATTAATTTCTCAATATTTTTAAATTATACTGCTATTTTTATATGTATACTGCGCTGAAACACGCATTTCCTAAACTGCTATGAAAGTTTTTGATCTTTAACCAACTTTTTCCTGTGATTTTTACTAGTTTCTTCTTTTCATATAACTTTTTTTGCTCTTTTACCTACATTTTTCATGGAAAATCTGATTATTTTCTCAATATTTTTATATTATACTGCTATTTTTATATATATACTGCGCTGAAACCCGCATTTCCTAAACTACTATGAAAGTTTTTGATCTTTAACCAACTTTTTCCTGTGATTTTTACTAGTTTCTTCTTTTCGTATAACTTTTTCTGCTCTTTTACCTACTTTTTTCATGGAAAATCTGATTATTTTCTCAATATTTTTATATTATGTATATTATATATATACTGCGCTGAAACCCGCATTTCCTAAACTACTATGAAAGTTTTTGATCTTTAACCAACTTTTTCCTGTGATTTTTACTAGTTTCTTCTTTTCATATAACTTTTTCTGCTGTTTTACCTACTTTTTTCATGGAAAATCTGGTTATTTTCTCAATATTTTTATATTATATATATTATATATATACTGCGCTGAAACCCGCATTTCCTTAACTACTATGAAAGTTTTTGATCTTTAACCAACTTTTTCCTGTGATTTTACTAGTTTCTTCTTTTCATATAACTTTTTCTGCTCTTTTACCTACATTTTTCATGGAAAATCTGATTATTTTCTCAATATTTTTATATTATACTGCTATTTTTATATATATACTGCGCTGAAACCCGCATTTCCTAAACTACTATGAAAGTTTTTGATCTTTAACCAATATAACTTTTTCTGCTCTTTTACCTACTTTTTTCATGGAAAATCTGATTATTTTCTCAATATTTTTATATTATATATATTATATATATACTGCGCTGAAACCCGCATTTCCTTAACTACTATGAAAGTTTTTGATCTTTAACCAACTTTTTCCTGTGATTTTTACTAGTTTCTTCTTTTCATATAACTTTTTCTGCTCTTTTACCTACATTTTTCATGGAAAATCTGATTATTTTCTCAATATTTTTATATTATACTGCTATTTTTATATATATACTGCGCTGAAACCCGCATTTCCTAAACTACTATGAAAGTTTTTGATCTTTAACCAACTTTTTCCTGTGATTTTTACTAGTTTCTTCTTTTCATATAACTTTTTCTGCTCTTTTTACCTACATTTTTCATGGAAAATCTGATTATTTTCTCAATATTTTTATATTATATATGTATACTGCGCTGAAACTCGCATTTCCTAAACTACTATGAAAGTTCTTGATCTTTAACCAACTTTTTCCTGTGATTTTTACTAGTTTCTTCTTTTTATAAAACTTTTTCTGCTCTTTTACCTACATTTTTCATTGAAAATCTGATTATTTTCTCAATATTTTTATATTATATATATATACTGCGCTGAAACCCGCATTTCCTAAACTACTATGAAAGTTTTTGATCTTTAACCAACTTTTTCCTGTGATTTTTACTAGTTTCTTCTTTTCATATAACTTTTTCTGCTCTTTTACCTACTTTTTTCATGGAAAATCTGATTATTTTCTCAATATTTTTATATTATATATATTATATATATACTGCGCTGAAACCCGCCTTTCCTAAACTACTATGAAAGTTTTTGATCTTTAACCAACTTTTTCCTGTCATTTTTACTAGTTTCTTCTTTTCATATAACTTTTTCTGCTCTTTTACCTACTTTTTTCATGGAAAATCTAATTATTTTCTCAATATTTTTATATTATACTGCTATTTTTATTTATATACTGCGCTGAAACCCGCATTTCCTAAACTACTATGAAAGTTTTTGATCTTTAACCAACTTTTTCCTGTCACTTTTACTAGTTTCTTCTTTTCATATAACTTTTTCTGCTCTTTTACCTACTTTTTTCATGGAAAATCTGATTATTTTCTCAATATTTTTATATTATATATATTATATATATACTGCGCTGAAACCCGCATTTCCTAAACTACTATGAAAGTTTTTGAT